>PVIW01009835.1:0-48826 GCA_004026585.1 Noctilio leporinus
TGCAACAACATGGATGGAACTGGAGAGTATTATGCTTAGTGAAATAAGCCAGTCAGTGAAGGACAAATATCATATGATCTCACCCATTATGGGACAATAATGAGCAAAACTAACAACAAGCAAAACAGAACCAAGTATATGAATACAAGGAATAGGCCTTCAGTGGTCAGGGGAAACGGGGTTGGGGGGAGGGGGGAGGCAGAGGCAAGAAAGGGAAGCAGCTTAGACAAGAACCTAGTGTAAAGGAACCATGGACATGGACAACAGGTGAGATTGACTTTGGGGGGAATGGGTGGGTGGGGAGGGAGACAGAGGAGAGCAAAAAGGGGATGGATGTAATACAACAACAATAAAATTAAAAAAAAAGAAAAGAAAAAAAAGAAAAAGGTGGCAAGGTGAAGGTGAAAGTAAAGTTGCTGAGGAAAAGTGACTTCCAGGAACGGAGGTATCACCACCTAACCCAAACAACAAAAAGAAACAGTAAAGCTTTGGGGAAATTTGGATCTAGACAAGAGTTTAAGTGTTAATTTCTTGGATTCTCTGGGCTTTCTTGTTTCTTTAAGCATGACATATAAAGAAAGGCTCTTTATTTATAAAGCTATTGTTTAAGCATTTTTATTATATATAGGGTCATGTGCTAAGGACTTGTATCCACTTTATCTCATGGAAATTTCAAAACAAATATCTAAGTGTAGATTTTCTTTTCAATGTTTAAAATGAGAAAACCAGAGCTCAGAGAAGCAAAAGATAATGAATGCAAGGTCATAGAACTGGTCAGAGTGAGGATTTAATTTCAAGTGAGACTAACACTCAAACCAATACTTTTGTCATTTCAGTATCACTTTTGCCTCACCAGCTATACCATGAACTTCTGAAAAATGGAATTGAAGCAGAGAGATTCAGAGTTAGAAACCTGACTTTGAGAATCACTTCTGCATCCTTAACATTGGTAACCATTCTATATCTTCATCCGTGCTTGCCATCTAATACGTATTTTAGAGGTAAAGTGATATTTGTATTGGTAATGGTTGCTTTTCAGAATGTCAGGAAAGATGGCATTTCATTACATATATTGTTGAGTTTGTATCAGGAGGCCTAATTAGTATTTTCCCTCTGTCATTTCTAGCTCAGAAAAATGTGAGTGATTTAGTCCACCTCCCTGGTCATGGATGTTTTCCTTAATGCTAAACTCAGAATATAATGTCTTTCTTTTTTCTCTGATGAAGTTGTGATGTTCAAGTAATATCATACACAGGAAAGTACTTTTCAAATCCTAAATTGTAATATAAATGAAAGATAGACATAAGCAATTACTATAACTCTAACTTTTTATTCTGAATGTTTGTAAAAGGTATTATATTTTCAGAGAACATTTTTCAAGTACTTACATACAGCTCATTTATCCTGTATGCAAAAATGCACAAACATTCTATATGGAATAACAAACTACACAGTTCACTTATTTCCCAAATGGAATGTAGAAACTGCCAAGGGACCCAAGTATGGCCTGGCTCCTGTACCTATAATAGTGAGATCTTAGGCACCTGATCTTTCTGAATAGTAAGTGGATATGACATCTCTGTCCAGTTGATTTCAAAAAACCTCTTGTGAGTTTCCCATGAGGTAATGTGAGGAAATACTCTCTTAAGTGTGAATGTCCAGACTAATGCACAGTATTATGATTCATTTAAAATGTGCTATTTAAGTGCCACTTACTATTTTTGTGGTTTTATTATAGTTGAAGAACATGATAAATTTAAGCAATGACACAGATATGGAAATTTTTACCACAACACAAACTCCCTGGGTGTTGCACTTTAATAAGTATACTGCTTTTATTTGGTACTATATATTAGTATAATTAACTTTCACCATATTATATGCTTAGTTTTTAGTTCTGGGTATATAACTCAGAATTATTTCATTGTATTTACCCTTACAAATAGGTCTTACTTACTTCTAAATTACATTACATAGAATAAGAGGTCATATCAAATGAAAAACAAGGCTAGACCCAGAGCAAAAAGGGGTGAAATTTTGTGGAAAACATTTCAATAACTTGATATATGCTAATGACAACATATTATTAGTAGAAAGTAGCAATGATTTGAAACAACTCTAATGAAAGTGAAGGAATAAAGTGCCAAAACAAAACTGCACTTGAACTTCAACACAATAAAATATATGACTATAGAAGAAATACTAAACTTTAATATAGACAATAAAGACATTAAAATCATTAAAGATTTAGCTTACTTTGGTTCAGTCATCAATTCAAATGGCAACTGCAACTGAGAAATCAAGAGAATGCTGAGACTCTGAAGGGCAGCAATGGAAGAATTGGGAAGGAGCAACAAGAGCAAAGATGTGTCAGTAGAGACCAAAGCTTGTCATTAGCATCTTTGTATCCTCAATTACTGAAGCTGTCTCACTTGGGGCACATCATGAGAAGGCAGGGTTCTTCGGAAAAGGCAATGGTTTGGGGTAAAATAGAAGGCAGCAGGAAAAGAGGATGACAAAAAGTAAGATGGATTGACTCTATTAAAGAAGCCTTAGGTATGAGTCTACAGAGGCTGAGCAGTGCTCCTGAGAAATGGACCTTGGGGATATCACTCATCATGGGTTTGCCAGGAGTCAGAGTGGGTTCAACAGCATGTAACACACGCAGGGAATATGCTACTAGGCTCAACGTATTTATAATTTTCCTCTAAAATATTATATATGATTTCAAATCTTTCTATGTGCCTATCTTTGGCTATGACTGAGTGGATATAAAACTTTTATTTAAAATGATTGTCAATAATTAAGATGTGGAAGGGAAATAAATACTCCTTTGAGTCAAGTATAAAATCAACCAATTTAATTTTGGACAAGAATTTAATAATGTTTCACCTATCATCTAATGTATTTATTCTTATTTTTCACCCCCAGGAAATCATCTTAACATTTTTCCCAATGTTTCTCAAAATAAGTGCTTTAATCTCTTGAAAACTTCATTTGATTATATATACAAACATTAAATAATCAGGCTACATGCATTGTATTTTTTGGCATATGCCTTTGTATATTAAAAAGTCTTATCAATGGTGTTATCATTCAACCAAGGGTGATTTTCTAGGAAATATTACTTGCAAGGAAATTTTTAGGGGCTCTGTGGCTGCAAGTGACAGGCACTACACCCATCATAGCTTGTCTCTGCCCAGCAGCCTCAATGCAAAAGTATACCAGGTGCCTGGCTTGGCTGATTTTTTCAGTTTCTCAGTTTCACACTTGGCTATGTCAGCCCCTGGAGAGAGTCTTCAGTTATGCTTTCTCTGGCTCCATGTCCACACATTCAGGGGAAGGTTCTCATTGGCTCAGCTTAACTTAATTGTCCATTTTTGGATCAATCTCTTGAACCAGAAATTGAGGCCACTATATAATAGCATATAGTTTTAATCTAACTATGAAAATAAGTGGTAGGGGAAAATGTCATTTGTTCAAAGGCTTCGTGGGAGGATCATGGCCAGTTGATCTTTGCTGTCACCATCTTTCACACAGTATCTTGGACAGAACCTGAGTTCATGATATGACCTGAATTTATTGTATTAGTAAATTTCCAAGTAATATGATAGATAAAGTTACAGAAAATTCTGTGAAAGAATAGTTCCACCATTTTAATTAGTGCCCACATGTGTGCCTTATTTAATTCTGACAATATCCTGGCTGTCCTCATTCTGCAATGGCTGAAGCTGCAGCTCTGAGACATAAGGGAGCCAGCCAGATGATCTTGTGTCCAGGACCAAAACAGTAAATTGCTCAAAAAGAAAGCCTGTGTGTCATGGCTGGTGTGGCTTAGTGGATTGGCGCATCCTGCGAACCCAAAGCTCGCTAGTTCAATTCTCCAGTGGGGGCACATAATCAGGTTGTACTCCAGGTCTCTAGCTAGGTCCGCAGCTGGAGGCAGGTAAAAGTCAACCATACATTAATGTTTCTTTCCCTTTCTTCCTCCCTCCCTTTCCCTCTCTCTAGATATAATGAATAAAATCTTTTAAAAATATTTAAAAAAGAGAAGCCTGTTGCATGTTCACCATTTAATTTTTTAAAAGAGATTATTTTCCAGAACATTTATACTAAATTCAGATCCATCTTTCTTAATCATTTCAATATCTCAAGGTTTCATTTCAGGGTTAATCCCAACTTATTTGTTCAACCCAATCCTGCCATTAGAAACAGATGAAATGTTTCTTACTTTTTTCTAGCACTGCTTTCTGACATTTCTGCATTTTTATCTCTTCTGTTGTGTTCATATCTTTGTACAAAGGATAACCATCTGATAATTATATCTATCCTAATTCTTTAAATGTATAAGATATACATACGTTATGTTTTCAATAGAAGTCTGTTAATTGAGATGAATCATTCAAAACAAGCATTTACTTAAAGTTTTTTATTTATAGGTTTAACATACATTTCTAACTTTGGATCTATAATTTATGCAATAAGAAAAGATAGGATATTTACAATTTGGGTAAAGAAATTGGTAATTATAATGATGTCTCTGATAGAGGCTAAATGACTGTCTATACTTAAAAAAGAAATAAAAATATTCACTGAATTCCTGTAAGAAAAGAATACAACACTTCACTCAGAGCAGGCAACTCCCTAAATAATAAACATTGAAAACTTGTTTTAGGGTTAAAAAGGGAATTTGTCATACTCCTGTGCCTCTGCTTACCATCAGAGTAATGATAAAGTTTGTGCATTAGTGGGAAACATATTCTGGGATGACAAGACAGGTGCTTACAAAAAACAAACAAACAAACATATCCTTTCTTTGCTAGAAACTGAGATTCTTCTGTGTTCCTGTTCACTATGGCTCTTTCTAACACATCCACAGGGAAAACAATGCACTGGACTTGCACACAGGGGGTTCAACCAGAATTTCTTTTTGTAAGCTGTTATCTGGATAGGGAATAATTTAATTCCAAGAATCTTGAATGAGATCTTCATTTTAACTTGAAAGTTAAGTTCTGCTGAAGTTTTATCTTTGACAGTATCTACACAGGTACCTTTCTCATTTCTGTCCTGGTTCTGGCATTAGCTCCTGGACAATGTGATGGCATGAAAGGCATACAGGCTTGGGATCCAGACAGACCTTTGTCCCAGGCCTGAATTTTCACTATACTTTCCCTGTGATGTTGTACAAGTTACCTGACTTTTCTCAGACTTGGCTATTACAATTGCAGAATAGTGGTAATAGCACCTCCCTGCAGGGTTAAAGTGAAGCTTATAAGATATACATTTTAAAGCCTTCATTAAAATAATTAAAAGAGTGTGAGTAAGACACCTAGACTTGTGTTTGACTAATAATAGTAGGTACTTTAAACATTCATTCAGTGTTTCTTCAATTTAATAAATATATGTATTATGTGCTAAGTGATGTGCTAGGTCCTGAGATCCAAAAGTGAACAAAATAGGTACAGCTTCTGACTTCATGGCAACCATACTACATCAGGAGATCGTGTGATAATAATCACAGAAATATATACAATTAGCACTTTGGATAGAGTCTAAAAACAATGCTGGGTGATAATAGTGCAAGTAACACCATGACCAGGTATGGGCAGCACAGAGCAAACTTTAAACTCAAGTCCAAGATTTGAGAGGGTGAGAACTGAGAGAATAGTAGTGGAAGATCATCAGGGCAAAGGGAACACCAGATCCAAAAGGTGGAGACCAAAGAATAAGTTTAGAAACTGAGAGCAACATGACTGGGAAAAGTGGGGATGCCAGATTGAGTTTGGGCTAGTAAACCTAGTTGAGAGATTGATCCACTGACCTGGGAATAATGAGGCATCATTAAATATTTCTGCCAGGGTATGATGAAGCTCTAGTATGGTTAATCATTTGGGGGCCAGCCACAGCATCTCAGAGTGCCCACTCTTGATGAATAGACAAATTAGATAAGCAGCTTTTGTGGGCTGACCATGAGGAACATTGGTAACTTGGACTGGAGTGCTAGTACTATAGATGAAATGAGGATAACAGAGATCAGGTTATCTTGACTTGGTGGAGGATCAGATGAAATAACAACATTGAGAGTGGTGGTTTCAAGTTCATTGTGTGTCTACTATCTAAGATCATCTACTCTGCTGCACACACATGTACTGGGCTTTTTTCATCCTCACAGAAAGATGTGTCATGACTCCCCAGTCCACAGAGATACAAAACAAATACATCTGGCAGAAAAACCAGAACTGAACTGACATGAGGTTACCTATAGTCTTTATATATTTCACTTTATTTGAGTATTTTACTACACAATTGTGTTTGTGTTTTATTACCTCAGACCTTGCAAATGTGGCATGTAATATGCAGTATATATATTATATTCCCTGTGCAAATTCTGATTTACCCTGAATTCAAAACTACATCTGGGTCCAAGGGATCATGGGTCCATAATAATAATCTTAAAAACTAGCACACAGAAGTTTGCAAAGTTCCATGCCCAAAGATTCCAGAATGTGGTGCCAGGTTTATGTAATCCCAAAGCTCAAATGGCTCATCACCATATTTTACTCCCTTTCTCCCTTACCATTATCTGTAGCCCTTCTCTTTTGTTTATAAGAAACATATCTATTGGCCAAGTGCCCTCTCTCTAATTATGAAATATGAACAGTAGGGAAACCAAAAAGACTCAGGCTGTGAAGTACAAAATAGTTTCCTTTGTGTGGCATTTTTTCTCTTCTCCTCACATGCCTCTTATGAATGTACAGAAAATTTGCTCTTCTTTTTCTATCACAAGCTTCCTTAAAAAAACATCTTCCACAAAGCATTTCAATTACAATAACTACTCATTTCTCAACATTGTTCCCATTGCATCATGTTTTATAGGTGTTCATTGTCTTCTATGGCCTTGTGTGCATTTATATTGTAAACCCCAATGGAAAAAGGGAAATTCTTGCTTTGTTCTGTATGCTGTCTGGGCACACCCAAACAGAGTTCCACCTATATATGTCCTATATAAATAATATATAAGAAAAAAATCACCACCACAGTACATTTTATCATTGGAGGTTAAGGAGTGGTACTTGTCACATCAAGAAGTCACCATAAGCCCTGGCTGGTAGCACAGTGGATAAGGTGCTAGCCTGTGAACCCAAAGGTTGCAGGTTTGATTCCCAGCCAGGGCAACATAACTAGGTTGCAAGCCAGGTCTCCAGTCAGGTCTGTGGCTGGAGGCAGGTGAAAAGCAACCATACATTGATGTCTCTCCACCTCTCTGCCTCTCTCTCTTCCCCTCTTTCTAAAAATAATAAAATAAAATCTTAAAAAAAAAAAAAGAAAAAGAAGTCACCATATAGAACCCTGGCTGGTAGCTCAGTGGATAGGCACTGGCCTGTGAAGCCAAAGATCACTGGTTTGATTCCTAATCAGGGCACATAACCAGGTTGCAAGACAGGTCTCCAGCCACTATGTAGCTGGAGGCAGGTAAAAGGCAACCATACACTGATGCTTTTCTCCTTTTCTGCCTCCCCACCTTGCCCTCTCTCTAAAAATAATAAATTTAAAAATTTTTTAAAGAAGTAATCATATAATTTCATGGGTAAACTGTAAAAAGGTGATCATTTATTTAGCTAGGATCTTTCATTAATTTTAAAATAAATTATTTGGAAAGCCATTGTTTTTTGGTAGGTAAAGAAATATCAGTTTACAACTGAATGGATTGCTGAAACAAAACTCCTATAAACTCATCTTTAAATAAAAAAATAACAGTCCCCACCTTCCCCATAAGATAGAAATCAACTTTTGGGAAAGAGGGCACAGAGTTGGGAAAACACATTTTGTTATGCTGTAGTTATGAAATTGAGAATCTGTGGTAGACCCAAATACTGGGTATATAGTGACAGTCCAGAAAAATAAAGAAAATATGGAAAGGAACCAAGATTCTCTTCTGTCAGAAGGAATTGACCTGAAATGGGAAGATGTGTCTCAAGCTCAGGGACAGTAGGGCCTATTTGTGACAAGTTGTCTTTTTTCATCCTTCATAAGTAGCTTGCTGTCTATGGTTTATAAAGGCTAAGTTTGAAGGCTGATGGGTTGGATTACTTAAAAATCATCTTCTTACTCTACTCTGTCCTTGTTTTAAGTCTAATGGATGCAATGATCTGATGGCTTCTCCTTCTTCTTCTTCTTCTTCTTCTTCTTCTTCTTCTTCTTCTTCTTCTTCTTCTTTTCTTCTTCTTCTTGTAATTTTAAATAAAATGGATTATCATTGTCTCTTTTAGTGAAGAGGCTATATAAATGAAAACAAACAAGATTCTGTTACATGCAATTTTTTCTATACTGAATCCAAATTCATAAGTTGAGATTCTAATCTCCATTATAATAGTATCTGGAGTGAGGTTTTTGGGAAGTTGATTAGGTCATAAGGGCAGAGTCCTCAAGAGTAGAATTAGGGCACATAACCAGGTTGCAAGCCAGATCTCCAGCCAGGTCCATAGCTGGAGGCAGGTAAAAGGCAACCATACATTAGTGTTTCTCTCCTTCTCTGCCTCTCTCCCTACCCCTCTCTCTAAAAATAATAAATAAAAACTTTAAAAAAGGGTAGAATTAGTGCTAATATAAAAGATACCCCAGAATAACTACTACTTCCTTCTATCAATGAGAAGATGGTCTCTTGGAACCAGGCTCTCATCAGACACTGAATATACTGATATCTTGATCTTTGGCTCAGCCTCCAGAATTGTGAGAAATAAGTTTCTGCTGTTTTAAGTCACCAGCTATGGTATTCTGTTAGAACAGCCAGGATAGACAGCTATGACTGACTATTAGTTTAATACAGTTAATATCACTAATTATTTTCAATACCAATTTATTCCTTTTCCAGTACCAATTAATACTTCAATACTCCACTTGCACCCAAAAAGGCATACTTGTGGTTTTGGGCAGTACACTACTGCATCTGTACCTGAGATTGACTACCAAAGACTATTTCTAGCTCCAAAGGCATTTCTTCCACTTAAAAGGCTTATTTTGCAGAATAGAGCTTTCTAAAATATATGGGTAGGAATGGATGACCACAGGTAGTTTCTGTGAGATGACATTTAGAGCAGACACCTGAATGAAGAAGGTTGCTGGCCATGAAAATAACTGGTGTGAGAGGCTAGTGAGAGAGAGCAGCAAGTTCAAATTTCCTGAGCTGGGATGTTCTGAACATCAAAAAAACAAAAACAAAAACAAAACAAAACAAAACAAACAAAAACAACAAAAAAAAAAACACTGCAGTATTTGAGTAATGCTCCACAAATATGTTCATATCCTAATCCCTGGGGTTTATGAATATATTAGACTATTTGGTAAGAAGGACTTTTGAGGATGTGATTAAGTTAAGGTTCTTTAGATGAGGGTAATATTCTAGATTGTCCAGACCATCTCAAGGGTTCTTTTAAGAGGAAGGATGGAAGTTCAGAATTGATGGCAGAGGAGGGTAGTTCTGGCCAAGATGGAGGCACAGGTAGACATGCTGTGTCTCCCTCTGCAACTAAAAAGAAATTACAACACCTTCAAAAATATATTAAAAACAAACAAACATAAAGTGAAGTACCAGAAAATCTAACTGAAAGGAAATCCAACAAACAAAGAAATAATGAAGAAATACTCATCCAGGCAGGTAGCTGGGGTGGAGCCAGGGTGAAGCCTGGGCAGAGAGGACACAGTGTGGAAGCAGCAGGAAGAAACTGCCAGTCTCTCAGCAGGGCCCACTTATATAGAGAACCCCATGGTCCTAGAACACCCACAGACCAAACCATTCTGGGAACCATCACCAAGCAACAACTAGAGAGGAACCAGTTGTATATAGGAAGTAGGACAAATGCCTAAATGAGGGGTAAGTGCTGAACAAGCAGCATTGTTCTCTCTCAGACACTTCACATACAGCACCAAAATGTAGTGAAACCAGTCACCAAGTATTAATGAATACCTAAGGCTTTGCCCCTTACAATGTAACAGGTGCGACAGTTCCACCCAAGACACAAAGGCAAACACAGATGTTGAGTTGAGGAGACAGAGAAGTATGGCTCAAAAGAGGAAACAGATCAAGGTTCCAGTGGGAGAACTAAGCAACGATCTGACAGATGCAGAGTTCAAACACTGGGAATAATGATGATTACAGACTTAACAGATAATCTTAAGTACAACAAATATATAAGGGAAGAAATGAAGGCTATGCTAAGTGAAATGAAGGAAAATCCACAGGAAACCAAGGTGAAAGAAGGGAAACTGGGGTTCAAATCATAGACTTGGAACATAAGAGAGAAATAAACAGTCAACCAGTACAGAATGAGGAAATAAGAACTGAAGAAAAATGGTCAGAGGCTTAAGAACCGCTGGGACAACTTTACGCATACCAACATTTGAATTATAGGGGTGCCAGAAGAAGAAGAGGAAGAGCAAGAAACTGAAAACTTATGTGAAAAAATGATAAAGGAAAACTTCCCAAATTTAGTGAAGGAAATAGACATACAAGTCCAGGAAGCACAGAGAGTTCCAAATGAGCTAGTCCCAAAGAGGACCATACCAAGACACATCATAATTAAAATGCCAAAGGTTATAGACAAAGAGAGAATCTTAAAAGCAGCAAAAGAAAAGAAGTGCATTAGCTACAAAGGGGTTTTTATAAGACTACCAGCTGATTTCTCAAAATAAACTTTGCAGGCAAGAAGGGATTGGCAAGAAGTATTCAAAGTGATGAAAATCAAGGACCTACATTCAAGACTACTCTATCCAGCAAAGCTATCATTTAGAATGGAAGGGCAGATAAATTGCTTCCCAGAGAAGGTAAAGCTAAAGGAGTTCATCATCATCAAGCCATTATTATATGAAACATTAAAAGGACTTATTTAAGAAAAAGATGATAAAACTATGAACATTAAAATGAAAATAAACTCACAACTACCAACAACAGGACCTAAAATAATAAAAACAAAAACAAACTATGCAAATAACTACAGTAGGAATAGAATCACAGATATAGGGACCATTTGGAGAGGTATCACTGGGAGGGGAAAGGGGAAAAAAGGGGTTAATGGTACAGAAATTAAGAAGTATAATTGGTAGGTATGAAATAGGGGGGCTGTTAAGAATAGCACAGGAAAAGGTGAAGCCAGAGAACATATATATATATGACCCATGGACATGAACAAAGTGGGGCGGAATAGCTGGAGGGAAGGAGGGTACTGGGCAGAGGGGAGCCAAGAGAAAAGAAATTGGGATAACTGTAACAGCATAATCAATAAAATATAGTTTAAAAAATCACTAGGGATAATTAGTGGGGGACATTGGAGGAGTTTGCTGAGGCAATAGAAAGCAGTCAAGGACAGGATTGGCTGAGATACTGAAAGCCTCCAGAGCCAATGGAAATAAAAATAGGGCTGGCTGTGTGGCTCATATGCTTTTCTGGCTCCTGAGATGACTCTCTCTCTCTCTCTCTCTGACTCTTTTTCCCCAAGGATTCCTGGATGACTGTGCTACCTTTGCCTGCATTTCCCAACAGGTGGTATTTTGGATGGAAAAGAACTCTGGGCATGGCATAGTATCAGGCTGTGCTGGCAGAGGGTGACAGGTTTGTTATTTGGGTGTTCTAGAGGGAACAAGCTCTGAGTCAGAATCTACCATTCTTCCAGAATTGTTTAGTTTTTGTGTATTATGTTATATTAGTCTATAAACTAACCCTATAGAAACTAACAGGGGAAAATGATAGAAGAATTCAGATGTTAGAGCTGTGACTTGATAGGCTTAAATGACTGCCTTTGAAAAAAAGACTCTATTCTTTGTCACCAAACCTTTGCCTCTAGAGTTTTGCCTAGAGAGTGGCAGCGGGACTCCAAATTGCTATTCAGTAACAACCCTACAAATTCTGCCTTTTCTTTTGTACTCATAAGCTGATATTCTTCAAAAAGGAAAATTTTCTTTATCAACTCTGGATACCAAGAAATACTATATATTGTATAGATAAGACATTATTAAGGTGGTTATTTTCACTTAGTTTTCAAATTTTATATTACTGTATTGATTTCATAACTGTCTGTTCTATTGAACATTTTTAAATCATTAAAAATTCACAAATTTATAAAAAAAAATAGCACATGAAGAGAGGGCAGAAGCTAAAAACTGAAATGATGTAAGAAAGGGGCCACAACCAAGGAATGAAGGTGGCCTCTTGGAGGTGAAAAAGGCAAAAAAGTAAAGAAACAAATTCTATCTTCAGAGCCTGCAGAAGAGCCAACCCTGTCAACACTGACTTTAGCCCAGTCAGACTGATTTTGGATTTCTGACCTCCAAAACTGTAAGAAAAACTTTTTAAATGTTATGCACACTATCTGGTAATTTATTACAGCAACAAAAATATCAATAAGGGTGGAAGGGCATGAGATTAAGAGAAGGAGCAGGGCCAGAGTTGGGACAAAGCTTATGTTGGTCAAAATAAGAATGAACATATAACAGCATAATGAATGAGTCAAATCTTCTTGGGGGAAATAATCAATCAAATATGCAAAGGAAAAACAAGAACTAAGTGATGTTCCATCCATTTCAAATAAGTTTTACTATTTTGAAATTTAAATATGTTAAAAGAATTTAAAGTCATTCAAATGTATTATAATAGAATTTGTTCTGTGACCTGTATAAAATCTCACATTTAATTTGTTGTAGGCATACATCCCTTTGAATATCCTGTTATGGATGATACTATGTAGAAAAGTGCACATGCATAAAATTTGGATGAAATTTCAGTTGCTTTATAGAGCCATTCAAAGCCCATGCATAGGTCTCAGCTTACATACCCTTGTTCTACATTAAAAAAATACTGAATAAGCTTTAAGAAATCAACTTTATATTATTATTCCTTTTGTTTGACATTGGCTCTTAGCTAAGTTCTCAAATAAAGGCTAAGACACAGTTTTGGATGCAGATGGCTTATTTTGAAAATAAGCATAGGGAGCATGAGGACAGGAGGGGCAGAGGCTGTATTAGGGAAAAAAATAAATCTAGTTCAAGAATGATTTTTGAGTTGGCACCTAATCCTTTCAAGGGTCTTTTAAAATCTCAGAATTGTCCATCTGGTAGATGAAACTGGGACGAGTTGACCACTGACTCCTGTTGCCCATCAGTACACTGGCATTATGGTCACAGACTCTGTAATTCTAACTGCACAGTGAACACTGAGCATCTCCTCAGACCTTCCATGAGAAGCCCAGGCCAGAGCTTGTGGTAGATGTGCAGCAAGGGCAGGGTGCTGAGCAGTGCATTGCACAGAGTTGTAGACAGATGTCTGCTTAAAGTGATCTCTGCTGGAAAAAAGAGGAACACAGGGGATTTATACAGATTGTGAAGAGGTGCCTATCAGGTTGGAAGCCTCCTGAAAACCATCCTGGTTTTCTGATAGGAGAGGAAATTTTGATTTTCTGTTATTTTAATCAAGTTTAATCAGAGTTGCTTTGAAGTCTGTATATACATCACTTAGAATGTTACTCTTTGTTTTCCCTTATGTATTTACAATCTGTTTATATCTAGATTATTACACTAAACTCTATTAATTTAATTAAAATAATAATAGGTCACATGTATTGCATTGTATGCTTATTTTGTGCCAGGCACTGTTATATGGATTTTCTCAGGGAATCCTCACAACATTCTCATGAGGTAAGTAATGTTACTCTTTTTTCATAGATGAGGAAAATGGGGCTTAGAGAGGTTAAGTTATGCACCAAGAAGAACACATAATATAATGTTGAAACTAACATTCAAATTCAGTTTGAATTACTAGGGTCATAAGCCACTATGATTCTCGAAATCTAGTGATCATCAGAATCACCTGAAGAGCTTGTTAAATTACAGACCACTTCTCCATCACTTCACTTAAGTGTTTGCCTCAGCAGCTCTGTGGCAGAGCCTGAGAATGTGCATTTCTGACAGAACCTTAGCTGCAACTGCTGGCATGAGGTCCACACTGTACTGTGCTAACTGACCTCTCCTAGTTACAAAACAGCACCTTGAGATCTCTTTTGACCATATTCCCAATATTTGTATTCGCTTTCCACTTCAGTGGAAAGAGGATGATATTGAGGAAGTTCTGGGAGATAATCTCTTTCTATAACATAGTTATTTTGTTTTGTTCCTCCCCACCCCTACCCCAGACCATGACCAAAGGCTTTATGCCCATGAGGTGCAGAAATGAGTTTAAATTGCAAGGCATTTTATTGTTGAAAATCCAAAGAAGCATATCCATCCTACAAGTGATGTTTCAACCCTGCCTAAAATATTAATATTTATAAGAATGAGGCTAGCTGTTTGGCATGTGACACATCTTTTTTTTTTGTGAAAGTCTTCCCACCTTAGAAGCTAAGATTGCACTTCACTTCATAAACACTATGGAAAACTAATCACTAAGAGAAGCCACATTCCAATTGTTGATGAGGGGTGAGGACTCATTCCCACAAACTCCGTGCTACTTATAGTGACAATGTGCAGCCTGGCTCAGAGTTGTGTTTCCAAGTCAGAATTAAGGAAGGAAAGAATTCTAGTGTTAAGACAGAGGAAAAGTTCATGAAAGGAGAGCCTCTGCAAGAGCAGGATGGTAGCAAGGTTGGCTGACCTCAAAGAAGAAGCAGTTCAAGGGAGGCATAAGGAGAACCAGCCATATAGGCTGGGCCACAAGGTGATAGTGTAGGCATCACTAATACCAAGCCAACTTCAGTCTCTATGGTTAAAGATGAGTTGCAGTTAGCCACGCATGGCTTTTCCAGTTGGAATTTGTGAATGTGGGATAAACAAGTGACTCCACCAAGTTATGGTCAGGGTGGTAGGTTTGGGAAAGAAAATTTATACTCAGCTGTCTAAGAAATTAGGTAGAACATTTCCCCTGAGATGTTAATTTCCTTTTGAAAAGACTGAATGAGAAAGTTATGGGTCTTTTTTTTATATACGTTTTTTTTAACTTTTTAAAAATTGTATTGTTGTTGTATTACATCCATCTTCTTTTTGCTTCCCTCTGTCCCCCTCCCCACCCACCCATTCCCCCCAAAGTCAATCCCACCTATTGTCCATGTCCATGGTTCCTTTATACTAGGTTCTTGTCTAAACTGCTCCCCTTCTTTGCCTCTTCCTCCCCCCTCCCCCTAACTCCCTTCCCCCTGACCGCTGAAGGCCTAAAATTATGGGTCTTAAAGTCACACAGATCTGCCTGACTTTCAGCTTTGTCTTGGGCTACCTTGGAGAGATTTGACCTTGCTGATTCTGTGTCCTCATTTTGGGATCACACAGAGCTTGCAGGTAAATGTAGAGTATCTGAGGCATGATACCTGGCTCATAGTTTGCTCTCATAATTTGGTCTTGTGTGCTGAAATGATCCCAAACTTAGAATAGTATAACAATGTGTACACTATTTTAATATTGATGTAAACATGTGTTGCTTCCTAGAAAAACATTACAGAAGGAGCAATTCATTTTATAAAACTGTAATAAGTGATTTTCTCCACCTTTTTTTTGGCTTTGCTCATATTTAGAGCTATGTTAGGGGTAGGTTTAAGCCATTTCCAATTTGGGGCAGTCATTTAACACACACAGTTATGTCACTTTTGTCAAGACAAGGGTACAGTCCCTATTCTTCTCTGTATATGGCTGGCCCTTCCTTTGGGGTGTGCCAACTAGCTAGCTAGCCTTGAAGCTAATCTTATCACAGAGCCCAAGAACACTAAGCCTAGGTGTGGCCCCCATAGTGGCTTGAGCAAGTATGTGTTGCCTTTGGGTATACTGCCTCTTTGTTCCAATGTGTACATGTATAAGATGTCCTTGCTGTAAGCTAGTGCACACTACTGTTGTACAGGGTGGACAAACCATGTGTGGAACACCAACATCTTCATGAGCCACCAGGCCGTATGGTCTCTAGCCTGCTGCCGCCTGCAATAAAACATGCCAAATCTTCTGAAAGCTCTGAATAAGTCCATGTTTATCACTAGGCCAGAGGGCTGCCCACTATCAGAATCTACTAGTTTGAAGCTCAAAATACCAGGACCTGACAACTTTTTAATTGAAAAGGCAAACATATAGAACTTTTATATGTGTCACTTAACAAACTGAGTAAATTTGAGGTAAACAACAAATATGAAGAAGTGACATGGGGGTGTATATAAGAGGGAAGAGGAGGTCTAACAGTATGTGACAACAAAGGTGTCTTAAGCCAACTATGACTATAAGCTCTAATGTCTTCTTGGCTAATGTTGCCAGCTCAGAAAGGCTGAACTAGGTGTTTTATATGCATCATTTCTTCTAATCCTCACAGCAGCTGAGCTGAAGTACAATTTTCATTTTCACTTTAAAGATAAGGAGTTGAGGAAATAAACTGACAAGCTACAACTGCACTGCACCCCCTCCTCTGGTACTTACCCTACCTGTCCCAACATGCTGCATTCTAGATGCCTGATTTCTTCCCCGTCTCTTACCCTTTTATTATTTACCATAATTATAAGGTGAAGAAAAATGGCTCATGTACAACAGCTTACTTTATTTTGATTTGAAAAAGGGGGGGGGGGCAGAAGAGTGTACAAAGAAAAAAGTGGTTGAAAGGGAAGAGATGCCAAAATCCAGCACTACTCTCTGTAACTTTAACCTTATAAGACTGCTGAGGAAGTCTATGTAAGATAGAAGAAATTTGGGGTATTGAAGAGTGAAGATGGGAATCTGGAAATGATATGAACAATGTAAGCAACATAATAAAAGATAAATTAAAGGCATTATAACTTTATTATGATTTTCAACTTGGGAAAGGGCAAGGATATAAGGATCTACTTGAACTCTGATTAATTCAAAACCAGTTTAGCACATTCTGAGATCTATGCTTTATGTTAAAACTTTGGAGTGCTTAAAATGATTCCTTAAGCTGATACAGTCTTTGAGTCATTATTAAAAAGTAGTTTTAGTATGAGCCTTAATTATATTAAGCAGTCAGATTTTTGTAATTTCAGTACTATTGACTCACATACTTTTAGACTTGTTGAAATAACTATATATGAGAAGTGATATAATAATTTTTGAATTTTGAGAATTTATCCTAATCTTGTATTAGTTAATGCTCCATGGACAACAGTGTGGTGATGGGGTGGGGTAAGGGGTTAAAAAGTATTGGAAAAATAGTATAAATTAAAAAAAAATAAGTCAAACTGTTAAATTCTTAAGTGAAAAATGTTTTAAAATACTTAATACATCCATGTTCACATACACACAAAAGGAATGACAATAAAATAGCACATTTCAAGAGTTTATAAGAGCCACTGTTATTATGCTCCTATTTCCATTAAGGATAATTAATTCAACATATCCTTACTGAACATCTACCCCAAGCCACATACTGCAGTGATAATTTGGGAGGTACCAGGATATGCAGTGATTATTATTAACTAAATCAAAATGTAGATCAGAAAATAGATAAATTAGTAAAGTGTGTCTTAATATTTATCATAAGAAACAAGGTATTAACAAGGTTAATTAACTGCCTCAAAGTCCTGGTGCTGTAGTTTAGTATTTTCTCTGCTAAGAGCAGAGACCTATAGAATTTATCTGAATGTACTTGGGTTTCTTCCCATGACCCCACTCTAGGCTTTGGGATGGTAACAGTATTTCCCAAGGCCTCATCATACCATCACTTAAAAACTGAGATTTGAAATGATCACTAGAAGCTACTTACAAGGCACTCCTGCATCTTTGGGAAACGTGCACTAGGGCTCCTGTGTAGGAGCTGGAGACAGTGGCCAGAAATGCAAGCCAACTACTTGCTTCTAGTTTGCTTTAGGGATCATAAAATTTGGACTTCTTTCATTCTATCCATCCAGCAATTCCAAATACAACAGTTTTATATTCCGTAGGGATCTGAAGACTCCTCAGGAAATGAAGAGAAAGAAATGACTGTCTTATTTAATTTTTCTGAACAACCTTATTAGGCTCATGAGTCTTGAATGAAAATTTACTTCTTTTAGGTCCCATCTTTCAAAAAAATAAATAAATAAACACTTAACTTTAGAAAACCTGGGCTTCTCCCTAACCACTGACTGACACAAATCAGTGCAGGATTTTAGAACAAATCCCTGATTTTTTGAAGTGCATAGATTTTATACATTTTTGACAATAAGTATTTTTTGGTGCTGTATCTTTCTTGCTTCCTAGAATGCCTTAGTGCCACAACAAATTCCATCTCTTACCTTTTATTTTCACATAATCTTTCATTTGTTCTTCTGTTATATTCTGTGGTGCTTCCAGTTCTGGTTGTCTGCTGTTATGTGGGAGTACTGTAGCATGCTATGAATTGTGTTCTTCTTTTTAAAAATGGCAGTTTCTTATTGAGCTGATATTTTTGGTTTCCAGATTGCTTTATTGAGGTTGTCAATTGCCTTATATAAAATAGTAATAGAATTAAAAACAGACAAAATTGGCACAAGTGATAAGGAAAAATATTTGTTGAGTGTATGTTCAGTTGTCTTAAGTGCCCCTGTGTTTTCAACACAGGACTTGCTCATTGATGTGTACCCAAGTCAGGTCAGGATCTGGCTCATCCAGTCCTCAACCTCAAAGGATTGCAGCCATCTCTGAGCTAGAGTTTTCCAGTCCTGGAACAGAGAGGCCATTAATTTGACAGGGAGAGCCTTGATGTTGGGATCTTCTTTTCATGACAGGATAAGGTTCACCACGGTGTGGCTCAAATCCAAACATGGAGTCCGTTTCTGTGAACATGAACAAAGAGTAATTTAATCTTTATTATGGAACTGGTGCATTTCAAGGTAGGCTCAAATTCATTGGCACTTAATGTGCACAGTGAGGTGTCAGTCAACTTAGAGCAGATTCTCTTCTTTGTGTATGGCAGGAGTCCCTTTTGTTATGTAACTAAGAAAGACTCACTCCTTGCTAGAGGAAAGGGTGGAAAACTTTTTGGCTTGCAAAGACTTACCTTTTGAAAATGCTGTTGGTTTGTGGGGTTCTGAAGGGAACAGGCACACCTGGCATGGGGCAGCACAGAAAGGAAAGGTTCCCTGGTGGTGATATGAACCCAAGGCTTCACTGTGTGTTGGTGTGCCACCTGCTTTGTGGCTAAGGTTGGAAGCTCCTTTGCTCATTACTCACTTTAACACTGTGACTGGGGATTGAGTGTGTTAGTGAATACTGAAAGAGCTTTCTCCCTGGAACCCTGTGTTGGGCATTGTTGCAGCAAAGGTAGGATGTGGAACAATCAAGGCATCGCCACAATGATGAACAGTGTTGGTCATGGGCTGGTTTGATTTTAGAACTTTCACACCTCCCCTTTCCTAGATCAGGAATGGGGATTTAAGGAGTGGTGGTGAGAGTGACATTTATAACTTACTTAAGTACTTAATCTTCACATACAGGGTTCACATTAATTGCAGGAGCCAGTAATTACTAAGCCAACGGACTGTGTGTGAGTGTGTGCGTGTTCCATTGTAGGTGCTGTTCCAGACTCTTCTGTCCCCATACTGTATATAGTCCCAGCTCATCTGGAAGAGGCTTTTACATCACAGTTTTTGTAGAGTCCATGCTACACTCCAGCCACAGGTGACTCCAAGAACTTATAATCAAGTGGAGCCATCAAAACCCAGAAGATGGTTTTCTTACACATTACACTTAAAACTCATCTCCTTTGTGTGACACTGTCTTTGAGAATCTGTGGTTCTTTGCTCCTTCACTCTGAAATGGTCTTTTTGTGAAAGCTTGAAGTAGCCTTAGTTTAAAGCTTCATGTCCTGGTTAAAAAGCATAATATTGAGAATGCATTAAACAACCAACCTGAGCAAAATTTCCACTGTCAATGCAGCATTTTGAAAAATAACTGGAGAACTATGAGGATAAGGCACTGTGTCATTGACTTTGTATGATGGTTACACAAATGATAGATTTAAACACTGGAGCTCAAGAAATTTGTACATTACTGTCCAGACATGGAGAAAGTTAAAAATGCTCCAAGAATTCCATTTTTCTAAACTCCCTTCCACATATTTACTTCCATATGGAGTTTTCCTGCCACATAAAAAATAAAATGTGAGAACACTGAGTTTAAGGAAAAGCTAGGTTAAGGAAAAGCTAGCAGAAACAAACAGATAATTAATATATTTCTTTCATTTTGCCTTCTACATAAGTTGATATGTGTTAACAGGTACTAAAAATTCAGTGTTGCAGAGTAGGATTATTAAAGATTTTGGGGTCCAATGCAGTGGCAACAGCTCTAATCAGTGTAATATACTTTCCTGCCAGCAGTGTTTAATTACAGGGATTAGCAAGTAGTGACTCTCTGAGCTTGAATTACTCTAAATATATACCAGCCCCAAAGCCCTGGCTCTTACATTTCACTCCAATGCAGATGATATCAGTGATAAATCCAGTGGCAAGAAGGAACAACTATAGGAGAATCTATACAACTGGCTGAAGTACCATCTTTGAAGAGCAGGTGCTCTGTAATTTTGCAAATCAACTTAGAAGAAGAAGAAAATAAAAACTATTTTCTTTTAACTGTGACCAGATTCATGTGCCTTTTTGGTATTAAGGGAACAAATCATTCTTAACTGTTTATTGATTATTGAAATCATATAAACCTGAAATATATTAGTCTGGCTAAATTGTTTCCTTCTAAGTATGGGCTTAATGGGATAACAATGTGCTGAGTGGCAGTACAAAAATGAGTTTTGATATCACTTCTCCTTTTGGAATGATCTGAGGTGGGGAGTATAGAGGCAGGACCTTCATTAACCTGAAAGATGAGGGAGCACTGCAAGTATTTGCAGCAGACTGAGAATAAGCTTGGAGACATCCAGTATATGGAGACTTTTGCTGACCTCTCACACAGTGCAGAAGCCTGCCAAGTACTGAGCTGGTGAAGAATAGAAGAGAAGAAAGGGTGATGGAAACTCAAGAGATGGCCTTCTGCTGCCTAAATAGATTTTGGTCAAAGCTTTTGAGCATATTATAAGAATAAAAAATAGAGTGGGAACAATCTTTTTCAGTTATTTTGCAATCCAATAATGTCAGCTTTAAAGGTTGAGGAGAAAAAAGTATGTGGGATGAAAAAATAAGTAAAATATGTTGAGATTAAACTGTTATATTTACATATTGTGCTTCAATGACAGAGCATCCAAGGGCTTTGGTGTAGACTGTAAAATAGAACTAAATCTTGGTTTCCTTGTGGTTGAAAGTAATTCATTGTTCCATGACACCACTAGGTGGAGCTATAGGTTTACCAAGAACTCAGTAACGGACCGAAAGTGGACTGTGATGGCCCTGAATCTTGAACAAAAATTTTAAGTGTTCAAGATTGATTAATTATAAATCATGTTGGTCATGAAATTATACTAATCTTGGGGGAAGGGTGGTGGGAGAGATTTTTTTAAATCCCACATCATACAAAAACAGCAAATGACTCTCAACTTGCAGTTGTAAATTTGTTCATGTGAATTATTATTTTTAAGCATAAACTTCTGATGTTTAAGACTCTGAGAGAATAATCATGCCATATTATAAATTTTCTGCTGCCAATATACACATATTTTCCTTATTTTCACACCTCCTGCTTGCTCATGCTATCAGTGGTCAGGAACAAACAAACAAAAACTACCCCTAAGAAAAACACAGAGCTTCCTTTCTTTCCAACTTCACAGTGGAAGTATGCCAGCAACTGGAAGGAATTGGGAATTGTGTGTTCAAGTTTGAGGAGCTGTTTCTAAATGTAGTACTTTTTGAGAATCTCATTACTTTATATCTTGATGTGTGCAGTGTGATTCACAGCACAGTTTGCTAAAGGCTAGTTAGCTCTTGTCTTAATGGTCTTAGGTGTCTAATATCCCATTAATCAAACCTTAGTGAAATGAAGCATTTCAGTTTGTTCTTCTATTAGCTGACCCCTTTTCTTTTATGTAAAACTTTCCAAGCCCATTGCTAGATGCAGGGCTATCAGATGGCTTCCAGAATAGACAATGGCTACCAATAATTTTCTAGGGAGGAAGGGAATCATTTATTATCCCTCCTTTCACACTTGTCTCCCAGATGAAAATACTCCTGAAGTTCATTTACTCATTCACTCACATTTTGTTCTCTCTCCCATTCTCTCAGTCTCTTTCATATGAAGAATACCTCATAGATATTGTCTAAGTTGTCCATGTAACCCTACTTCTCAGCAAGTATGGCTATTCCACCTGCCAGGGCTTGGAAAGCTCAAACAGCAATGCAATTATTTCTATATTACAATCATGCAAGTGGAAACTGCTCCATGATAAATAATAAACTATGGTTAGTAATGCAGTCATCATACCAAAATATTTAATTTTTTGTTCAATATTTCTCCTTAAAATTTCAAAATACTCAAAATTTTTATTACTTTGCAAATTAATTCATGAAGAAAAAATAGGGAACATTTTTAGTGGCCAAGGGAAAAAGAAGGTACAAACAAATCAAAGTACAACAATTTGGATCTACCTGTAAGACATTGCCTTCCATCTTGTTATTAATTTCCAAATGCTTTAAGATAATATTGAACATAACCTTAAACTTATTTCTTACATGTACAGTTAGGGCCATCCCAAATTAGATAATTAATTTATAGTGTGTGCCATGTAAAATGAGAATCCTGCTTTCTAATCTGTCATGTGCTTCTTTTCAAAGCATATCTCATAACACTGAATGTCAGCATCACATATATTTGTTATATTTTGATTCTAAGGAGAGAGATCTAGCTGTAGAAGTCATTCCTCACTGAAAAGACTTTTGCTGGCCAGCATTAACTAAGCATTGCCTGTTGTAGATGTAGTACTGACCATTTCATGGCTTGAACCTTTGGAAGTTCATCAGCTCCTCAAAGGGTGATACTGGGACAAACACCAACAGCAGTGCTGTGTGAGTATTATCTGAAAGATTGTTCTACTTTCTTTAGCCAGTAAAACATCTCAGAAGTCATTGAAGTTTTAGTGGAAAAATAAAATCCATTATTCATTGAAAAAAATAGATATGACTTTCTTAAAAATAGCTTATTTTTTGTGTGGTTATTATGGGCTAGGTATTATTTAAGCACTTAACATGGATGAATTGATTCAGTTCTACAAGAACCCAATGAGGTTTAGATGATGATAGTCCCCATTTTAAGGAAGAAGAAACTGAGTTACACAGAGGCTATGGAACTTGCCTAAGAAAATGCATACGCACAGTAATGAGACTGGGCTTTGTAATCGGCAGCAGCACCCACTGCCTTACCTACTTTGCTGTAATATATGAGTAGATATGTTCATTTAATATCTCATAGCATTTTTAAAATAGAGTTTTCTTAGCTAATTTGGACTTATGCATCATCCTTAAAAAAAAAAAAAAAAAAAAAAAAAGGGCAGCCCTGGCTGATGGCACAGTGAATAAGGCAGCAGCCTATGGACCCAAAGGTTGCTGGTTCAATTCCATAGCCAGAGAGCATAATGAGGTTGCAAGCCAGGTCTCCAGCCAGATACATGGCTGGAGGCAGGTGAAAAAGGCAACCATATATTGATGTCTCGCTTCCTCTCTGCCTTTCTCCCTCCTCATCTCTCTAAAAATAATAAAATAAAAACACAAAAACCAAAAAATTTTAAAAAGCAACTTATATAATTACCAATTTTTCCAGAAGAGATAAATATACATTTCTTAATTTAATACCTTGGTGAATGATGCTATTTTTATGCCTTTAACTTAAAGTTAATATTTTAATGTTGTTAGTTCTCCAAAAATAATTGAAAAACAAATATTTTAATTTTACAATGATGGCATAAGTGGTAGAACTGTTTGTTTACATGAGCGATTATATTGGAAAAAGAGAAGTGCTTTTAAATGAGTCTACAATATTCCTTGGTTTAGCTAGAAAAGAATTAACATAAAATAATTTTGGAATAAAAATATATGTTATTAATGGAACAAAACCCTTTAAGCAATACTCATGAATATCATGCACATATTCAACAAATACATAAGATTGCTTCTGAGTAAAATTGTATCATAAGCTTCTTTGCTCAAGGGAAACAGTCATAATTTGAACCATGAATACTAATACAGACTGGTCAGGTTTGAACATAAAAGTCAAGTTATAGAATAAAACTTAGAAAAATTATATTGAGAAAAAATCAAATTATAACTTATTGCATATTGAGAAAAATACTAAATTTATCCATGCACAATTTTGACAGTGAGACCTGGCCCTCTTTCATCCAATATTGGTCTAAACACCTTCTAATTAGTGACAGACTGTGAGCAAAATGGGAGCACTTGCATAATCAGCTTCCTCCTCAAATAATATATGTTAAGAAAAATTTTAGGGAACTCATTCCCTGCTATGATAATGTACTGATATGTGTATATTTCCTATATAGACACAAACTTGCCTTTTGAGAAGCCGTCACTGAAATGAAGACTCCTGCCATGAAATCTCACATTAAAACAAAACAGATTGGGGTGGTGGGTGGGTGGAGAAAAAGATTAGTTATGAGCAACTTCTTACTAATGAATTATTTTGGCTTATTGCATCATCTGTTGTAACTTCAGTTAGCCCCCAAATGAAATGTTCATAGAAAAAACTACCATTGCAGAAGAGATGGACTCAAGCTGACCACAGAAACTGAGTTTGGTTTTGCTGGAATGCCCCTTTGTCAGGGCAGAACTCAGGAGGTGGCTCAGTCTGTCAAATTTTATTTGGCTCAGTCCACATAAACATTGTCAGGCTGGCACATGAGATTACTGCTAACTTTTGAGTTGTAATGCATTGCTTCACATTTTCACTTTTAATTCTGAAAGTCCCTGGTCATCTCCACAAAAGTGTATTTACTGGACATTTTAGTTGCTTATCAGATCAGATGGGGTAAAATAATAAGAGAAAGTCTTCTCCACTGACAGAACATGTTTGATCAAAATGCAGTGCTATAATCTTCTGAGGCTCTTTGTTGATCACAGTTGCTGGAAGGGTAAGTGAACACCACAGAAAGACACTTATCTAAATTATCCTTATGAAGTGCTCTTCCTCTGTGTGAAAAGAAAAATGAAAGAGAAGACCAGTCTGTATAGATATGCCTCATACTTGAACTAATTGAGAAAAAATATAAAGATATATTATGTAACCAGTGTTTCTATATATATGTATGTATGTGTACTTATTATGTAAACTAGGGTCTAATATGCTCAGTTATCCTGTGTTCAGCTATTCAACTTTTATACTTGAAAAATCCTTATAATGTCCCAGTCTCAATGTAAATGAAGGCACATCACTAGTTCCCTGGTAGGAAACCAGTAAAAAATTGTAAACAAATATGGGTCATGTATGAGAGTCTGTAGATAAGAAGATAAACATAGAGTTTCTCTTAATTAGCCTTTCTTAATTAAAAACAGCAGCAGTTGTGTGATCAAAATGAACACTGGTGGGAAAGCATGGTCACTTGGTCTTCAGGGCATCACTTAAGGAAAATTAGATTTTGTCCCTTTCTAGGATAAATGGTGCACTAAAGAAGGAATAAATGGTGTCCGTGAGCAGCGTCCCTTTGATTTTTATCTGTGTGAGATAGATGTGCCTCTTGCCATTTTCAGAATGGTACAGGGGGTGGGGTGGGGCAGACTTAGCCATCATTAGTATCCCAGGATGGATCCAATTCACTAATTACTTATGCTGTCCTGGTTCACTGAGACTTAAGTACCAAGTCAATCCCATTATCTGCAGTCTCCCAAGCTTGCCAGAGCCATCCATCTTTCATTGAAAAGAAGCACAAGGGTTGTCAATTGGGCCCTGCAAAACTCAGGATATTTCAACTTGGGGAGATGTCAAGATTAGTCCTGACTCAAGTCCAGACCCTCCTAAGCCACCACTTTGGTTGCAATAAAAGCAAACCATGACAATTATCCACAACAATGTGGGGAAACAGGAGGAAGAAAGCAGAGAGTAAAGGAAAGAGAGGAGAAAGAAGGAAAGAAGGGGCAGAGGTAAAAATGAAAAGCCAGGAACACATGCCCCAACTGTGACACACAGCCTGTTGTTTCAGGCAGCTTTTCTCTTCCCCTGTGAACTACAGATGACAATTCATCTGCTACAGACAGATGATAATATAGTCAGAAATAATGAATTCACATATTCTGAAGGCCTGAGGCCCCCTTTGAGAAGAGGGGTGGGGGGAGTGCCTGCTCCATACATGCTAGGCCACCTCCATCCTCCCTGGACACAGTCCATGCCTATGTGGCTCTGGGCCTTGGCTATTTGGGATGGGTGACTGGCACCTGTTCTGCTGAGGGCAAGGGTCTGGCAGCTATTGGCAGCACTGTTGTGTTATGTTCATTTGTACACTTTTAGAAACAGCAGTGCGACTGCTAATACAAAAAAGAATTTTCAAAGCAGCATGACATCTCTTGGAATGGAATATTTGTCTTTACAAATGATTGCACTGCTGCCAGCACTTGACACGGTGCTCGCAAACATGTGTAATTGTTGGAAGTGTAATGATGATTATTTGCATATTTAATGTTCAAACAGTACTGAAGAAGAAACCTAGACTAAACCTCTTAGGGACAGATTTGAATATGTTCAGCCTTAGCCAGAGGAGTCCCAGGAAGTAGGAGGCATCTGATGGAGAGCAAACGCAGGGATAATTGGTTTAACATTCAAGGGCACCAATAAGCCATGGTGCTTTTATTCTTGGACACAATAATGCTCTCTGGACTCCTGGGATGTGGAAGTTCCCTGCACCAGAGACACACTTTCTCTTGGCTTGAGTTCAAACATAAACCATCAAATGCCTTGTGTCAGCCTGATTGTGCATGAGCCAACAATGGACCCATGAACAGTAGCCATGAAGGGGGTTGGCTCACAGTGAATTCATCACAAATTTTATACACTGGATGGTAGAAATTGTCCATCATCACTTTACTGCAAAGTGATCATTTTAAGGGAGCAATCTAGTTAAATTATTAAAATAGCATTATATCCAGACTTGCAGAAAGAACATTTTATTCTCTTAAGTAGGTGTACTTATACAATTCTTTCTCAGTTTTCATTTAGATGTATCCTTGTTTGATTAACTGTTTTTTCCCCTTTTGGGTGCTAACAGAACAGTAAAATTTTTATTTTCCTTTGAGTGTTAACTAAAATGATTATTGTAGTAATCATATACATATATCAAATCACTATGTTGTATTTTTAAATGTAATACATACATATCTGGCTGATGTAGCTCAGTGGTTAGGTGCCAGCCTGTGAACACAAAGGTCACTGTTTTGATTCCCCAGTCAGGGCATATGACCAGGATGCAAGCCAAGTCTCCAACCAGGACATTAGCTGGAGGCAGGTGAAAGGCAACCATACATTGATGCTTCTCTCCCTTTCTTCCTTCTTCCCTGCCCTTCCTGAAAATAATGAATAAAACCTTAAAGTAAATAGATAAATAAATAAATAAATGTAATACATACAGTGTTATATGTCAATTATATCTCAATAAATATGTTCTTTTCTTATAATAATCTTTAAAAATAAAGTAGTTATATCTAAATGAAATTGGAAACACTTCTATTCCTTATTCCCCATTTCCCTCAAAGTTTCACTGAAATGCACCCCAATGGGGCCTTTAAGGAATGAAGTAAAATGCACTTTATGCTTGCCAGTGTGTTTGGGATGCTCCTAGATTCATGGCAGCAGAAAGTAGGATTCCTTGCAAGAAACTTCAGAAAATCCAGAATGCAGAACATTCTCTGTTCAAATGATGCTCATTGTACCAAATTTGTCAATAGTGACAAGACTCCTGGCCTTGGGGATGGTTGCAGCCCACCTGCTTTTCTGAGCCAGTGCTAACTAGACTCTCGCAGCAGGCCAACCTGTGTGAACCCACACATGCCTACACATCTTGAGCAATTTGAAACTCAGAGATGGTGCTGCCTGCTCCAAATCAGCAGGAAAGGAGATTTTAGATGGTGGCAATTATCTCAGGAAAAACACAACTCACTGAAATCAATAGAATAATTTTTGATAATGTAGCCACTTGACCTGGTAATTTGGCCTTTCACCTGTAGTGAAGGACTTGCTGGAGACTTTTGAGCTATTAGATGCCTCTTACTTGGAAGCTAACCTGTTCTTGTTTTTCAAAGTACTTTGAATAATTAGCTTTTGAGTTTAGTGCTTTCAATCCTTCCTTTTCTCTGTCTAGTCTTTAACCCCCAACCCCTACCCTAAGCTTACTCCCAAACTCCTCTGCAGTACCCACCCATGCAGTTGACAAGGCCCTCTTGGTCACAAGCCATTGTTCACCACCAAAACTGGAAAGGCCTTTGGGGGTGGCAGCATGATCAATTATCATTCTCTAACTTGACTTTAAAAAAATCTCCTGGCTGGTGGCACAGTGAATAAGGTGCTGGCCTGCAAACTCAAAGGTTGCTGGTTTGATTCCCCAGCCAGAGCACATAGCCAAATTGCAAGCCAGGTCTTCAGCCAGGTCTGTAGCTGGAGGCAGGTGAAAAGCAACCATACATTGATATTTCTCTCTCTCTCTGCTTCTCTCTCTTTCCCTCTCTCTAAAAATAATAAGTAAAATCTTAAAAAAAAAAATCTGATGGGTGAACAGAGCTGAACGCTGTCATTCCTGAACCCATCACCCCAGGCTCTGCTTCAACAGGGCTGTAGCCTGATTGACAGTGTTTCTCCAAGGAGAAGTCCATGGGCTGTGTGCTGATTCACCTGTAGTGGACAAGGTTTGACAACTCACCTTTGTATACCTGTCAGTGAGAGGAAAAATCCTTTAGAAATATATAAGTGCATGAATTTTACTTCCAAGCATCAAAAGGTCAACCACTATGTGGCGATGTGAAGGTAAAAGATAAATACTACAAAAGAAATACTGATAGTAAGCAATTTTAGAGTTCCACAACTATTTTCAAATATATTTATCTTAATTCTCACAACAGTCTGATGACATAGGCACTCTATTCCCAAGTTCCCATTTTATAGATCAGGACACTGAAGACTAGAGAGAATAAATAATGAACCCAATATCTCACAGCTTATAGAGGATGAATCTGGGATTCAAATCCTGGCACAGCAGCACCAGGGTCTCCCCACTAAACTGTAGTGTCTCTTGGAGTTGTCAGCTACAGGTCATGTCTTTGGGCATCATATACAGATGCCAAAGCCGTGTTCCAAGATTCTGCTAGCTGTCTGGTGTGCCTCTTTAGAAAAAGTCTTCTGAAGTGCATATGATGACCATGGACCCCAGCATCATGGCTATGCTGCTACATAGAACACAGAAAGCAGAGGGGCTTGTTCCTTTTACATATAACATTATATCAAACCTTGGGGTATAAAAAGGAGTTTTATTCCTTGCTAAATTATTTGGAACAAAATATTAAAAAAAATACATATGATAATACTTAGGGGATTGTTGGTTTGACCTTAGCCTTTTAATCTGTCAGAGTATGCTAATCAGCCTGACAGACAGAAAGATAAAGTGCAGAGAGGTAGGCACAGAAGTAGAGAAAGAGTAGGAGAGGATGAGGAGCGAAGGGAAAGACAATGGTGTTGTGGCCAATGGTTACTTCAGGGGGCTTCTTCCAAAAGAG
This sequence comes from Noctilio leporinus, assembly GCA_004026585.1. Classification (NCBI taxonomy): domain Eukaryota; kingdom Metazoa; phylum Chordata; class Mammalia; order Chiroptera; family Noctilionidae; genus Noctilio; species Noctilio leporinus. The sequence continues at coordinate 29,616 of PVIW01009835.1, forward strand.
CTCAGAGCTGGACAGAGGCTCGGAAGCAAGTCACTATAGCCCAACAAAATGAGCAAACTCATTTGTGTATGTTCCAGAAATCTCCTTCTACTCTGCGTTTAGCAGGAAATAATATATCTCTAGTTTAAAAGTTGTGGGTGGGGTGGGAGATACCTAGAACATTCTCCTTTAAGGTTCAGATATGTGGTGTCTACAGTTCCAGTTGACAGCCATAGGCTAGTCTGGTATTTTGGCGGAGATATTCACTGCTCATTGAATGTCCATGGACTCCCCCATGTTACCAGGCTCTGTGTAGTCAGGTGGGACTCTGAGGTTGAGTGAATGGAAATGATATATGCCGTTTTTGAGTCAAATAATTTAAGAGCTGTTGTGTGACCTTCCAGCTTTCTCTTCTGCTGAGATGAGTGCAAGGCCTGAATTTAGGTGGTCCAGTTTCCAGGTGAGGATTCCCAGATTCCTGATTCCTTTAGAAATTGGGTAGAGCTAACACAATGAAACATATGTCCCTGGAGGAAGTTGTAGTGGAAATCCCCTGATTTCAGGGTTACCTTGCTACTAGAGCATAACCAACATTTTTTCTTGTCTAATGGCTATCAAATCATGTAAGAAACTATTTCTAGTAACTAAATTGAATAGATCTTTTTAATTCACACATCTTAGACCAATCATTTCATTCATTATTTTAACCTAGATCAGATGGGAAGAATAAAAGGAAATTATAGAACTCATCTTTTTTTGTAAAAATTATGCCAGATGCTTGGCACGGGTCACTTCATTTTGGACTCCCAGAAAAAAAAAAGTGGTTAAATGTTGATATTTCACCATTCATTAACTAAAAAAAGGAAATGCAGCTCAGAGAGAATAAACAACTTGCCTAATGATATAGTTATATTTCTGAAATTTTATGTATTTGTCTCTACAACCTATGTTTCCTGCTTTAAATCACCTAGACTTTCTGCAAAGGGAAATTAAAGACTATTTAGATATCTTAAAAGTCACAGAAGAGACAAATGTTCTGCTTATACTTTTTAAAGCCCTCCTACCCATAATGCTATGTTTAGTCCAGTACTCATGATGTTCCTCTGCAGAAGGATGCCAATATTATAAATTTTTAAAGTGGGACTTCTATCACCTGAGGAGGAATAGTGGAGGCATTTGACAAAGAACCCCATGAACTCCACAGTTCCAAAGAGAATGTAAATAGCAGAGCCCCTACATACCTATTCACATGTATTGCCTCATATACCCCTTATGCACATTATTATTATAATTTTTAACATAAATATTGAAACTTTTTTGAAGTGTCTTTATTTTTATACATTCTAAATGTGATAACATTATTCCAAATACCTTTTATTTATATGTTGGGCTATGTTTAACATGTAAATCAAATTAGTCTTTAATCAATAAGTAAATAATTAGTATTGTTTTATTTCTTCCTCTCTCAAAAATATGAAAGTAATCCCTGGCTGATGGCACAGTGGATAAGGCACCAGCCTGTGAACCCAAAGGTCGCTGGTTCTATTCCCCAGCCAGGGCACATAACCAGGTTGCAAGCCAGGTCTCCAACCAGCTCTGTAGCTGGAGGCCCATGAAAGGCAACCATACATTGATGCCTCTCTCCCTTCCCCTCTCTATGAAAATAATAAATAAAATCTTTTAAAAATATGGAAGTAATTCAATTTTTATATATGCTACCCCCCACTCATATAACACATGCACACTAACTAACTAACTAACACACCTGTTACCTCCTGCTGTACACACACATACATTTGGCGCTGTGAAGGGCCCCATGAGTCCTAGGGCCAGAATGGACGGTTTGAGAATAAGCGAATTAAGAGGTCTATTTTTTGGATACAAATATACGGAGACCAGAACATTGGAAATGGGTGGGGGCCATTGAAGTGGCCCAGAATAGACACAATATAGTATTCAAGTTTATTTACTGAATAAGCTTTTATTTAGTCCTTACACTAATTAAGGATATGTACTATAATTGACAATACAAAGACAACTAGGACACAGTCTCTACAGTCATGAAGGGTACACTTGATGTGGAAAACTGCTTTTGTCATCTTTCTCTCAGTAATTAATTTTTGTCTTACACCACTACCACCTTTCCTTAGGTTAACTATTTTTTTCACTGTCTATATTTTAAATCTACTCTGGTCTTTCTTCTTCTTGAATGTCACCCCTGTCCACTGTCACTATCACAGCCATTACTACCACCATCACCCTCATTGTCACCATATCTTGTGCCTTGGTTATATGGCCCGCTTTACATTCTAGGCTTTACCTCATCATTTTATACATGCCTGAAAAGTGATGAAGCCAAGGTTAAAGCTCAATGAATGAACCTTGATACAAAGGTTCATTCTTTTTAAGAGTACACTGTGGCTCCCTTATCAGGGTTCCCAGATTAATTCTTCATGTCACCCAACCTATCCTTCCAGTGTCACTCCATTCAGTAGAAATGCCATGCCACTATCCAGCCCAGCTTCTTAACCAGAAAGCTGGAAGTCATTCACCTCCATCAGTTAGCAGGTTCTGCAGAATCAGTTTCTTTAACTGATCTAAACACTTTTGATTTCTCTCCATCTTCATAGGCATTGCCTCAGAAGTCTCCACCAAATCTCCTAGCCATTGCCTTGTTTGTATTGTGTCTTTCAAATTAATCATTGACACTGTCACCTGAGAAATTTTTTTTTGGAAGGACCTGAAATTAATATGAACTTTTTCAATTTAAACTTTCCAGACACACCTTATGGTTTGTGGGATAAAGGCCTGACTCTTCATTTGTCAGAATAGCCCTTCTGCTCTGAGGTGCTTCTGGCAGTAGGCCCTTCCCAGCTTTCTCTATGCACCATCCCTACTGTTGATCTCAAGGACCTTTGGAAGGTCTTTCTGCTATGGGCAGGGACTCATTACTTCTTCTTCCCTCTTCATTTCTTTTGTTTTTAATATTTTATTTATTATATTTTTAGAGAGAGGGTTACAGAGAGAGGCAGAGAGGGAGAGAGACATCAATGTATGGTTGCCTTTCACCTGCCTCCAGCTACAGACCTGTCTGGAGACCTGGCTTGCAACCTGGTTATATGCCCTGGCTGGGGAATCCAACCAGCAACCTTTGGGTTCACAGGCCAGTGCCTTATCCACTGTGCCACCAGCCAGGGCCTCCCTCTTCGATTCTAATCACACTTTAGATTCTCAGTTCAGCCTTTCCACCAGCTGCCACCTCTTCAGGAACTCTGTTAGGATATCTTTTACAAAATTACCTCACAAAAACACACAAAGACAGGCAGGGAAGATGTTATTCTTATGACCATGTCACACATGTGGAAACTGAGGCTTTGGAACATTAAAGGAACACACAGATACACCCAGTCAAGATGGAGACACAGGTAGACATGCTTTGTCTCCTCACGCAACCACAAGATAAATTACAACTAACCTCAAAACAAAAAACTGTACAGAGAACTGCTAGAAAATCTTAACTATGTGTAACTCTGAACACCAAGGATTTAAAGAAGCCATGTTCATCCAGACGATAGGATGGGGAAGAGATGGGGATTTGGGGCAGAAAGAATACAGTGTGGCTTCAGAGAGGCAGAGCTGGTGGTGGCAGGGGGGGAATGAGCTGTTCCACAATTATGTGTGGTAGATAAAAATCGGAAGGGATACTAGCAATCCCAACCCCAGGCCAGACTATGCAGCCCAGGGTTCTAGCACTGGGAAAATAAAACCTCATAACTTCTGGCTATAAAAACAAGTGGGAGTTGGGGCAGCAGAAGAAACTGCCCTTTTTTCAGGACAGGCTGTTTAAAGGACCTTCACAACTTAGAACATATACAAACCCACCCACTCTGGGAACCAACACCAGACCAACAGCTAGAAGAGCACCAGTTGCATACAGAAAGTGAGTGAAATGCCTGGAAATGGGGCAAGTGCCAGGCAAGTGTCCAGAATTCAGGTAGCAGTGTTGTCCCCTTTCTGACCCCACCCTTACACACAGAGTCACATGGCTGTGAAGCAGTTTACTCCCTGCCAGGTGAATACCTAAGGCTCTGACCCATACAACTTAACAGGTGCATTAAGACAGGGAATCAAAGCAGCTCTACCTAACACACAGAAACAAGTACAGGAAATTTGCCAAATTGAGGAGAAAAAATATGACCCAAATGAAGGAACAGAACAAAACCCCAGAAAAAGAACTACACAAAATGGAGATAGCCAAGTTATCAAATAGAGTTCAAAACACTGGTGATCAGGATGTTCAGAGAACTTATTGAGGACAGCAAAAGCATAAGGAAAGAAATGAAGGCTACATTAAGTGAAATAAAGAAAAATCCATAGGGAATCAACAGTAAATGGAAAGAAGCCAGAATTCAAATAAACAATTTGGAATATAAGGAAGAAATAAACATTCAATCAGAACAGAATGAAGAAATGAGAATTCCAAAAAATGAGGAAAGCATAAGATTCTGGGCCATCTCCAAAACTGCCAATATCTGAATTATAGAAGGAGAAGAAGAAGAAGAAGAAAAAGAAAAGAAGAAGAAGAAGAAGAAGAAGAAGAAGAAGAAGAAGAAGAAGAAGAAATTGGAAACTTATGTGTAAAAATAATAAAAGAAAACTTCCCTAATTTGGTGAGGGAAATAAACATACAAGTCCAGGAAACCCAGAGCATCCCAAACAATTTGGACCCAAAGAGGACCACATCATAATTAAAATGCTAAAGGTTAGAGATAAAGAGAAAATCTTAAAAGTAGAAAGAGAAAAGCAAAGAGGTACCTACAAAAGAGTTCCCATAAGACTATCATCTGATTTCTCAAAAGGAACTTTGCAAGCAAGAAGGAACTGACAAAAAGTGTTCAAAGTGATAAAAAGCAAGACCCTAATATCAAGATTACCTATCCAGGAAAGCTATCATTTAGAATGGAAGAGGAATTAAAGTGTTTTCCAGACAAGGTAAAGCTCAAGGGTTTCATCAACACCAAGCCATTATTACATGAAATGTTAAAGGGACTTATTTAAGAAAAAGAAGAAGATCAAACCTATGGACATTAAAATGGCAACAAACTCACAACTATCAATAACTGAATCTTAAAACACAAGCAAACAAAACTAAGTAAACAGCTAGAACAGGAACAGAATTATAGATATGGAGATCATTTGGAGGGTTATCAGCTTGGAGGGAGAAAGAGTACAATGGAGAAAAAGGTATAGGGATTAAGAGGCATGATTGGTAAATACAAAATAGGAGGATAACTGAGGGAGAAATTGCTGGAATGTAGGGGGTATTTGGTAGGGGGTGACAAATGAGAAAAATTGGGACAACTCTAATAGCATAATTAATAAAATATACTTTTAAAGAAGGACCACACAGAGGAAACTGGTTGATATAAGAGATAAATCAATGGCCTTGGCTTCTAAATATTGTGTGTGTGTGTGTGTGTGCATGCATGTGTGTGTTTTCTAGGCAACTTTCTGCAGCTTAGAATGTAAAGGTCTTATGCACATTCCTGCCCACCCCCCCCACCCCCACCCCCCGCCTCCTTCAAGGTGCTCTTCCTGCAGAAGAGGGAATGTGTTTCTCACCTGCATTTCTTTTACTGCTCTTGTAGAAAGTAAGGCTTTTTTTGACTTGGCATCTTCTATTCTCCTTAGGCGATTTCTATTTCTGTGCAGAAATGACAGAACAGTATAGGAAGAAAACCTTGGCTATAATATTCCAAATACTTGCTGTGTGACTTTGGGAAAGTCACTTTATGTCTCTGAATTAAGTTCCTAATTCTGCAGTGTGACTGAGCTGAGAAATACTAGATGGGTTTGGCTGTCTTGTCTTGCCTCAGCATTCTGTATTGCCACTAAAAATAAATTAAGCTCTCACAAATTTATTCTGGTCAATCCATTCTTTTACAACATTAGAATGTTGCTCACCAAAAACTAAATAAATAAATAAAATAAAATAAAATTAATGCTCAGTATCGTAAGTGACTCTCACTTTCTTTAATAACATAAATAAGGATGTTGTGAATAATAGGCTTTAATAGGACCCAGCTTTCAGTTTCTGAATTGGATGCAGATATAGTGACTAAAGGAAATGTGGATAACTGGGGCAAGACCTGAGGTTCAATTCTGTCTCTGCTTCTGATTAGCACTGAGTGTGTAATCTGCATATGGAGGAAGATAACAGCTCCACATTCTACCTCACATTGTTTGTGTCAGGACAATGGATATCAGAGCCTTTTGAAATGTTTTGATAATAAACATTATCAAACATTAAAATACATTAACTATTGATCTTTGGTTAGTTACTTCCTCTGTTGGACCACAATTCACTCCTTTAAAATAAAGGTATTTTAGCTAATTGACCTTTAATTCTTAGCATTGTAAATAAATAATGGTGATGGTGATGATAATCAAATAATCACTGAATGCTCACTATGTGCCAAGATCTGTGTGGGACACTTTGAAAGGACTACAGGGTGGCTCTCTAATGAGATGACACCCAAGTGAAAATTGAAGTCTTAAAACACTGAATTCAGAGTAGCACACATTGGCAGTAATCAGAATCGAAGAAACACTTTTTGTTGCATCTTTCCACTCACATGAATTGCTCATCACAAGGCTGAGAGGTAGAACTCGATATCATGTCCAACAGTTTCTTTGAATTCTTGATTATGGCCATACAAACCTCCTCTTCTTACACCAGACTTGTCAACATTTCTTAAGAACACATTGTTCTCTTTGATCTCTTAATGCTTCTACCTTTCCTCCTTTGGAAGTCCTAGCTTTCTTCTCCAGGAAATCTCTTAATTTCCAGGACTGTGACTTGCAGCTCACCTTTATTTTTTATTTCTTTCTAAGGAAGCTCCCTCAGTAGAGAGTCTTGCTTCCTCAGCACAGCCCAGGCATTTGGAGATTCATGAAATGTTATAGCACTGAACTGCCACTATTTTCATTTGCATGTTTTTATTCTGCCTAAGACTGTGATCTTTGCTAAGGTAGAGACTGTGCCTTCCCTCAGCTAGAAATACCTCGACACTTATTGGTACTATGCAGAGAGCTTTATGAAATGACAGCTCAGACATTTAGTGAATGCTTTTTACCAGTTTTTCTTCTACAATTTTCTCTTCCATATATACTTTATAGTTTAGCTCTGCCATTCTCCACTCCCAATACATTCCCTACAACTGGAATAATAAATAAAAATAGCTAACAAAAGTAAATATGAATGTTTAAGTTTGGCTTGTTTCTTATGCCCTGAGTTTCAACTATTGAAATATATACTTAGGGGGTTCTGGCAATATGGTGGAGGAGTAAGTGGAGCTACACCAATCTCCTCCCAGGTTGCATCTGGAATTACTTTTTTGGAGAAAAAGTCAGCTGGAATTACCAACAGAACACCAGCTGGAAAGAAGTCCTATAACCACAGACAGAACAGAAGAGGATGCTTCATCACAATGTGACATGTAGGAATCACAGAAATGCAAGAGGGCTGGATGAGCCCCCACTGGAGGCAGCAGCTGAGGGGACAGAGCTGGGGGTTCCCTCTGAAAAGGCTGGGATCTGGTCCAATAGCTGTGATTCCCAGCTACAGCAACATGGCAGAGAGTAGTGCAGCACACAGCTGAGAAGGGTGGAAAGCCATGGAGTTTGCTAGCCTGGGAGAGCTCTGGAGACAGAGAACTACTAAGGTGACCACAACGAAAATGGACTGGCACCCACCTATCCTGGGCTCCAGCAGAGGGAGGGCAGAGAGCACTGGAGATGCATGGGGAGAGTTTGCAGCAGTGGCTTGGAGGAAAGAAGTGGAGAGGTGGCTGTGGGGATCCCAGTGCTAACTCATCACCTACATCTCAGGCAGACTGTGCTGTGCCAAGCGACTTCCAAATGAGGGTCCTCATAACTCCACCCACTGGAAGCAATCTGCCCCACCCAGTGGTGCTGGAGCCTGTCGCCTGATCACATTCCTCTGATTTACATCTAAACAAACCTCTCTCATGATGCCCCTCTGAGCCAAGATACAATAGTTGGCACCTGAAGAGGTATTTCTCACCCAGCAGTGCCTGGGCCTGGTGGTTGATCACAAACTCTGATTTACAGCTGGGTCAGTCAGTCAGCCCCGCACAGTGGTGTGTGAGCCTGGTGGCTGATCGTGGATTCATTGCTTTCTGATTGAGCAATCCTTTTTTCTCAGCAGAGCATTGGCCTGGTGTCTGATTACAAACTCTCTGACTTACCTCTGGGTCAGTTAGTCAGCCCCACACAATGGCAACTGAGTGGGGTGGCAAATCGTGGATTCATTGGATCAAAACTGAGTTGGTTTGTCCCACCCACTGGCCTCTGGGCCTGGTGAGTGATGACAAATCCATTGGATTACAATTGTATCTTGCTGTCTAGCCCAGCAGCTTCTGAGCCTGGTGGCTGAACAGGTTCATTGGATAACAATTAGATCTTGCTGCCTAGACCAGTGGCACCTGAGCCTGGCAGCTGGTCACAGATTTATTGACTTACATCTGAATTTGTCCCATCAGACTGCACCTGAGCTGGTGGCTGATCCATGTGATTATAATTGAACCTCTCTGCCTAGGCCAGCAGGGCCTGAGTTTGGTAGCTGATTTTTTGATTTACAACTGAATCAGTCTACCTCCCTAAGTTGCATCTGAGCCTGGTGGTGGATCACAGACCAATAGGATTACAACTAAATCAATACTTCCAGCCTAGCAGTTCCATAGCCTGGCAGCTGATCACAGTCTGATGGATTACAATGAAACCTAAAAATGGGGAGAAAAAGAAACAATCCTCCACCAAAAGGAAAGGAGGAATCCCCAGAAAGATCCTTAAATGAAATAGAGGCAAGCAAATTCTCATATATGGAATTCAAAATAATAATGATAGAGAAGCTCAAAGAGTTTGGCGAGCTCAAAGAAAACTACAAACAACTCCAGGGGAACTATAAATAACTGCAGGGAATCTACAAGGAATTTACTGAGAACCACACCAGTAATAAAAAAAAACATAGAAACTATCAGTAAGAGCCAGGAGGAAATGAAGAATACAACTTCTGAATTAAAGAACACAGTAGAAGGAATCAATAGCAGGCTAAAGGGAGGAGAGGATTAAATCAGTGAGCTGAAGGTAGAAAAATATTCCAAGACAGTACAACAGAATGAAAAAAGGCTGAACAAGAAAGAAGTTTTAAGAGGCCTGCAGGAAAACATGAAATGCAATAATATCCATACCATAGGGATACCAGAAGAAGAAGAGAAACAAGGAATAGAAAATCTGTTCAAAAAAGTAATGATAGAAAACTTCCTTAGCATGATGAGTGAAAAAATTACTCAAGTTCAGGAAGCACAGAGGGTCCCAATGAAGATCAACCCAAACAGACCTACTCCAAGACATATAATTAAAATGGCAAACTTCAAAGATAAAAAGAGAATCCTAAATGAATCAAGAGAGAAACAGTAAATAACAGATAAGGGGGCTCCCATAGGTTATCAACAGAAACAATACAAGTCAGAATGGAATGGCAAAAAATATTTCAAGTAATGGGAAACAAAGGCCTGCAACCAAGAATATCCTACCCAGCAAGGTTCTCATTCAAAATGGAAGGAGAAATAAGGAGTTTTCCAGACAAAAGAAGATGAAATGAATACATCTCTACCAAACCAGCACTGCAAGAAATGCTAAAGGGTCTGCTTTAGAAAAAAATATAGAAACAGAGAGAGACAGAGAGGAACACAGGGGGAAAATGGCAATAAATAAGTATCAATCAATTATAACCTTAGATGTAACTGATTAAATGCAATAATCAAAAGACATAGGGTAGCAGAATAAATAAGAAAACATGACCCATATATATGCTGTCTTCAAGAGACACACCTCAGAACAAAAGATTGACACGGATTGAGAGTGAAGGAATGAAAAATATATATCAAGCAAATGGACATTAAAAAAAAAAAGGCTGGAGTAGCATCACTTATTTCAGAAAAAATAGATTTTACAATGAAGGCCATAAAAAAAGACAAAGAAGGACATTTCATAATACTAAAGGGAACAATGCATCAAGAAGAAATAACTCAGGTAAACATATATGCACCTGACATAGGAACTCCCAAATATATAAAGAAAATCTTGGAGGATTTCAAGAAGGATATAGGCAGCAACACACTAATAGCAGGGGATTTTAATACCCCATTATCAACAATGGACAGATCTTCCAAACAAAAAACACCAAGAATATTGTGGCAATGAACAACACTCTAGAGGAAATGGACCAAACTGATATATATAGAGAGCCATTCACCCCAAAGGAGCAAAATACACATTCTTTACAAATGCACATGGAACATAGTCTATGATAGATCACATGGTAGGTCACAAGACAAGCCTCCACAAATACAGGAAAATTGAAATCATACCAAGCATCTTCTCAGATCATAATGGCTTGAAACTAGAAACCAATCTCAAGGGAAAAACCCAAAAATTCTCTAACTCATGGAGACTGAATAACACACTTTTAAGTAATGAATGGGTCAACAATGAGATAAAAAATGAAATCACAACATTTCTGGAAACAAATGACATTGAATACACAACAGCCAAAAATCTATGGGACACAGCAAAGGCAGTTCTCAGAGGGAAATTCATTGCAATACAGTCCTACCTAAAAAAGGTTAGAAGAAGCTTATACAAACAACCTAACCACAAAGCTGCAAGAACTAGAGCAGCAAAAACAAACAAAGCCCAGATCAAGTAGAAGAAAGAAAACCATCAAGATCAGAGCAGAATTAAATAAATTAGAGACTCAAACTACAATTTGAAGAATCAATTAAGTCCAAGAGCTGGTTCTTTGAAAAAAATAAGCAAAGCTGACAAACCTTTATCCAGACTCATCAAGAAAAAGAGAAAGAGGACCCAAATAAACAAAATCAGAATTTACAGAGGAGAAACCACAACTGATAACTCAGAAATACAAAGGATTGTAATAAATTACTACAAACAACTATATGATAAGAAATGTGACAACCTGGGTGGAATGGACAAGTTTCTGGAAATGTATAATCTACCAAAACTGAGTCCAGAAGAAGAAGAAGAAAGCCTGAATAGGCCAATAACAACAAGTGAAATTGAAGAAGTAATAAAAAATCTCCCAAAACACAAGAGTCCCAGACCAGATGGCTACAGGTGAATTATACCAAACATTTAAAGAAGAACTAACTCCTATCCCTCTCAACCTATTCCAAAAATTCCAAGAGGAGGAAAGACTCCCAAACTCTTTCTATGAGGAAAATATTACTCTAATCCCAATATCAGGTCAAGACACACCTAAGAAAGAAAACTATTGACCAATATTTCTGAAGCACGTAGATGCTAAGATTCTCAACAAAATACTGGCCAACTGGATCCAACAATATATTAAAAAGATCATACACCATGATCAAGTGGGTTTCATCCCAGGGATGCAAGGATGGTACAACATTCACAAATCAGTAAATGTAATACACCACATCAATAAAATGAAAGACAAAAACCATATAATCATATCAGTAGATGCTGAAAAAGCATTTGATGAAGTCAGCAATCATTAATGATTAAAAAAAAAAAAAAGCCCTCAGCAAAATGGGACTAGAGGGAGCATACCTCAACATAACAAAGGCCATATATGAGAAACCTAAAGCTAACATCATACTCAACAGGAAAAAACTAAAAGCTTCTCCCATAAGATCAGGAACAATTAAAGGCTGTCCACTTTCTCCATTTCTGTTCAACATCGTTTTGGAAGTTGTAGCCATAGCTATCAGAGAAGAAAAAGAAATCAAAGGTATCCAAATTGGAAAGGAGAAAGTCAAACTGTTATTATCGGCAGATGATATAATAGTTTATACACAAAACCTGTTAGACTCCACCAAAAACCTACTCAATCTAATAAGCAAATTTAGCAAAATAGCTGGCTATATAGTTAATACTCAGAAATCAAAAGCATTTTTGTATAACGATAATCAAACATTAGAGTTAGAAGCTAGAAAACAAATCACTTTTACCATATCAACAAGAAAAATAAAATACTTACAAATAAACTTAACCAAGGAGGTAAGAAACCTATACTCAGAAAACTACAGAACACTGAAGAAAGAAATGAAGAAAGTTACAAAGAAATGGAAGCATATACCATGTACATAAATGAAAAGAATTAACATAATTAAAATGTCCATACTACCCAAAACAATCTATAGATTCACTGCAATCCCAATTAAAATACCAATGACATACTTCACAGAGATAGAAAATATTCTTCAAAAATTTAAATGGAGCCAAAAATACCCATGAATAGTCACAGCAATCTTGAGAAAGAAGAATGAGGTAGGAGGAATCACAATACTAATCATCAAACTATACTACAAGGCTACTGTCATCAAAGCAGTCTGGTACTGGCATCAGAATAGACACATAGATCAATGGAACAGAATAGAGAGCCCAGAAAGAAACCCTATTTCTTATGTCATATGGTGAATTAATACTGGAAAAAGGGGGAAGGAACTTAAAATGGAGTAAAAACAGTCTCTTCAACAAGTGGTGTTGGGAGAACTGGACAGCAACATGCAAAAAATAATAATAATAATAAAACTAGACCACCAACTTACACCATACACCAAAGTAAACTCAAGATGGATAAAGGACTTAAACATAAGCAGTGCCACCATAAACGTCCTGGATAAAAATATAGGTAGTGAAATTTTAGATATCCTACACAGAAATATGTTTATTGATACTTCTCCAAGGGCAAAGGAAATAAAAGAACAAATAAGCAAATGGGACTACATTAAATTGAAAGGTTTCTGTTCAGCTAAAGAACCACCAGCAAAATTAAAAGGGAACCACCTGTATGGGAAAACATATTTGCCAATGATACCTCAGGCAAGGGTTTGATATCCAAAATACGTAAAGAACTTATGAGACACCAGGAAGACAGATAGCCCAATTTAAAAAATGGGCAAAGGACCTGACCAGAGAACTCTCTGAGGAGGACATATAAAGGGCCCAAAGGCATATGAAAGAATGCTCAACATCACTAGTCATCAGAGAGATACAAATTAAAACCACAATAACATACCCCCTCACATCTGTTAGAATGGCCATCATCAACAAATCAACAAACAACATGTTTTGGTGTGGATGTGTGGAAAAGGGAACCCTTGTTCACTATTGATGGGAATGTAGGCTGGTTCAGCCACTCTGGAAAACAGTATGGAGTTTCCATAAAATCTACAAACAGAAGTGCCTTTTGATCCAGCAATTCCACTACTAGGACTATACCCAAAGAACCCTGAAACACCAATTCATAAGAACCTATGTACCTCTATGTTCATAGCAGGACTATTTACAATAGCCAAGTGCTGGAAACAACCTAAGTGCCCATCAGTGGATAATTGGATCAAAAAAAAAAAAAAAAACTTTGGTACATTTATACAATGGAATACTACACAGCAGTAAGAAAGAAGGAACTCCTACCTTTTGCAACAACATGAATGGAACTGGAAAGTAATATGCTTAGTGAAATAACCCAGTCATTGAAAGACAAACACTATATGATCTCACCCATTACAGGGCAATAATGAACAAAACAAACAAAGAAGCAAAATAGAACCAGATACATGAATACAATAGGTCAGTGGCCAGTGGGCCAGTGGGAGGGGGTCAGGGGAAGGAGGAAGCAAAGAAGGGGAGCACTTTAGTCAAGGAACTATTTTGTAGGAACCATGGACATGGACAACAAGTCAACATGGGACTGACTTTGGTGGGGAGTGGGTGAGTGGGGAAGGGGACAGAAGAGAATAAAAAGTTGATCGATGTAATACAACAATAATAAAGTTAAATTTAAAACAAATAAATAAATATACACTTAGAGAATACAAAAGGGTTAACTTGATTTTTTTATAATTAAAGTATAAGACTAGTGCTTCAGAATGCTAGGGAGTAAATTGCCCTGAGAAACAGTGAAGGGAGTGGATTATTTGGACTAGGGGAATGATTTTTCTCACAAACTATATTAAAAATTGGTAAAATGAAAGAAACTGCTGTTGGCAAATTATGCATGAAGACTACACAATGCTCAGGAAGCCACACAGGAAGTCCAGTCTATATAGGACCCATAATCCCTCCTATTGACAGGAACAGAGCACACATGGACAATAGGTCCAGACTGTGGAACTGGAAGGGGAGCAAGAGACCAGAATGTGATGACAGTTGAATCCAGGGATAAAGAGTATCTATTTCAGTGTGAAGGTTACTAAGTGCTGATAGAGAATTTTGAGCTGGGAGCAGAAGGTAAGGAACCATAAATGCTGCAATTTCAGGTATACACTCTGGCACAGCATACAAGAATGTTTGGAGAAAGAAGAGCCAGTTTTAGACAGGTAAGCTATTATAATAGTTCTGTCATACATATTGATTCTTCTAGAAACACTTTCAAGCAGGTATAATATTAGCTTCTTATGGGGAACTCTGGTCCAATGTAGAACAGCTTTCCTAGCTCACCATTTTAGCATGGTTATGACATTTTCAATCACAATAGTAAACCTTGGAAGGAGGGGTCTATGAATGACAGCATCCAAGTGGCAGTAAAGTCACAACTTTACTTAAGTTTCCTGGGGCTTAAAAGCATCATCTGCCCAAATTATTCTAGGATCAACAATTTTGTAGCTGATGCTTCCTTTCTGGACTTTATCAGGTGTCCCTCATGACAACAATTTTCAGTGCTCTCAGCCCAGTTTTCTGCACAAATCCGCTCCCCTGCACACACCCATGCCATTTACTTCTCTCTTCAAGCTAAGATGCTATGGTAGAATGCTTGGGGAGCAAACATAAAGCTGGAAAAAACAGGCAAAATTTCCCTTCCTCAAGAAGCAGTATCTTAGAGGTAGGCTGTCAGGGACCTTGTAAGATCTGAAGTTTCAGAGACTGAAAGAATGCTCAGCTCACAAAACAGAGCAGGGCAGAGGGTGCTTTATCTGCTCTAGCCAAATCCCTTCTTTCTTTCCATCCTTTTCCCCCCTAATAACAGCTGTCCCCTCATTCTATTACTCTGCTGTGAAGAATAAAACCTCCCTTGGACTATCTGTTTTTCTTTTCTTCCCCAGAGTAGGTCTCATTACTGGTGATTAGCAGATTATTAAAACCAATTCAGCTTCCCCCAGTAGATATTTTCTCCCTGTTTGTGCCTAACACATCCTACTTCAGTGAAAAAACGTGCTCCTAAGCTTATTAACAGGCTCAGAGGATTAGCTGCCTCTAGCTCAGTGGCTCCCATATTGTGATGCAGGATCCATTTGCTCAGTGTAGACTGGACCACTGGGACAAAACCATCTAAATTACAATTTTATTTTCCATGTAGAGCAAGATAAAAGTCCAACAATTATTATAAAAATAAAATGTTTAAACTAGTCTGAAAATATCCTTAAACTTAGTGTGAGAAAACAGGCTAAACCAATCATGAAGTGTGTGTGTGTGTGTTAGTTTATATGTGCATACCCATGGATGAAGATCCTGGTTTAGCATCTGTATTCATTATGATATTCACACAGTATGTGTTTGTATACATCACATATGGCTACATCTCTCCTTTAATGGAGACTTTAGAATTAACTTAAAATAAAACATACTATAATGTAGGTACTACTTTAAGGAACATCTAATTTTCCAAAACTATGAAACTTGCATACTGTCAGATAACAGGCAATGGAATTGTAAGAAACTGTTTTCACTTTTGTTTCCAAACACAAAATTGCCGAATGTTCTTTCAAGTTGTGTATGTGTATGTAAAGCTATGTGTTAATTATAATAATATTATCATAATAATGATATATTTATTACCTGAGATCACAATTAAGCAGATTATTAGGGAGCAAATGGGCTAGATTTAGAAAGTTTTTGAAAGAACAAAGGGTTGTGTTTTGGGAACTGAGTTAATTTTATTGTTCTAAATCTTCTCTTATTCTAAATCTTTATGCTTTTCCCATTTATTTATTTTTCACCTTTTCAACGCAGCTTAACTTTGAGTATGCTGGAGCTTAAAATCTAGTTTTTGATTCATAATAATAACAGAGTTTGCAGAAAATGTCAACAAATCCCCACCACCAGCGATAGGAAATGTGAAAGGTGAGTCTTGTCAGTCTCCTTTGGCTGAATAATGGAATGCTCCTATGAATGAGAAGGAAGGAAAAATCCTAGAAAAACAGGTACTGCAACAAAGTGGTAAAACCCAGCAATGCCAATACAACAAAGGAAAACCTGACAAAACAATAGGAAAGTAATGAGGGATTAGAGAAAGATATTGTCAATCATGAAAATGACACAATCATATTTTAGTTAATTTCAAACACTTAAAATCTAGGGGAAAATAATAGACAATGGGTTTTTATTGGTTTGATTTTACCAGCATTAAAAAATTTCAGCAATATTCCTGAACTTGGTTGGCCTCAATAAGTAGCTATTGCTAAAGGATCAATTCCCTTGTCATTAAATAACAGGCCACAAACAAATGCAATATGTGCAATCAAGTGACAGAGAAGCACAGTTGAAGATAACATAGCACAAATAGAGCATTAAGAAGATATTCACACAAGTTCTGCCATAAATACCAGTAAAACATTTATAACGAAGGACGTACAATCATGTAACTGGAATGCACAGGAAAAATTATGGTTTAATAAGCTTCTAAACATTGTATAACATGCCTATCAGGCATAACATGTAGGAAGGCAGCATTACCATGATTACACAAAGATAAACTTTGTTTAATGAAATCCTTTTGCTTGGAACTATTTCAGGGGTTCTTGAGAAATGTCCATGCCAGTAAAGAGATAAGTTCAAAAGTGACGCTAAGTCATCCTTAAAGAATGAATAAAAGAAACAATGCTGTGGGAAGGAAAAACTGTTTCTGTTCCTTTCTCAGCCAGTTCTGTGCAGTCCAAGGCCAGTGAAATATTTTGAACTGAGGTTCTTTCATTTACTGAATTAAACATAACAAAAACAGAATTTCTGTTTTCTTTCTACAATTCTTCAGACAACCCTCATAGTAATGTGAAGGGCCATAATGAAACGGGCATCCTGATACTTAAGGAAACTGAAAATTATATCTGATTCATTGATATACAGGGTCATTTTTATCCTTCACAATGTGCCTTGTTTTCTTTTCACTGTCAAAAGACAGAATTATGATAGCATCTGTCAGAAGAGAATGCAATCTATATGCTCCTTTTATCATTATCATCAGAATAGTACGGTGGTTAAGAATTATGGACTTGAATTTGGACCAATTCTGAAATTTCTTAAGGGTATGACCTTGAACTTTAGTTATAGTAGCTGTAATCTTGGAAGTATATTTCTCATCTCATAGAATTAACAAGGATCAATAACACAATGAGGGTAGTGTTTTCAGAGGACTTAGGACACCACTGGGTGTTGAGCATCCTATGCTGATCATCATAGTAGCAGTGCTGGCAAGAGGGACAAACTATGTCAAATATTTTTCAATGTGCAGACTCTACCTCAATGAGAGGGTACAAGTGGTACTATGTGAGTTAATTAAAACTCTTAATAAAGAGTTTGAGAGAGATAATAGCTACCTTTGATAACCTGAATCTTCTAGGAATAGAAAGTAGATAAAAGTGTAAGGGATAGGAAACATATCAAAAGATCAATAACAATCCAAGTGACAAATGATTGTTGAAGATAAGCCTTTGATGATACCAGGTAAGGATGGGATCATCATAAGCTTACTGGAACTTGAAGATCAGAGGTGTAAAAGACTAGGATAGCAGCCTTCCATGGCAGGCATTTTTTTTCTTGTTATTTAGAGGATTCTGTCCAGACAGCCATCCCCTGGATAGTTTCATAGTAGGAGACTGGTGTGCTATTATGTATGAATGAATATTCGGCTGGTGGGAGGTTTATTACTATTATTAATGATAATACTACTTGAAACCACAGCCAATTTAACAGCCATTTTGGAGAGCTACATTGCTCTATTATCCAATTGATAATTTCAGGATTTTATTCATAGGCACAATTGTAAGAAAAACAAGGAGAAGATAGTCTCTCAGTTGTGTACATATGCATAGACTTTGCCTTTTCAGAACATAATTGGGGATGGGAATTACAAAGAAAAGATCATTAAGAGTTACAAAGAGAGAAAGAAAAAAATATCCCATTGAAGTCTTGTGCTATGTGCCAAGCCCTTGGAGGCCTGCTGGAATTCATCTGAGCTGGAGGCAGTGCCCCACCAACTAGGGCAGAGAAAAGACCAGGGACCTCAGGGGCAAGGAAATAAAAGATATATAAGGCAAAAGAAAGTTCTGTACTGGGAGAAAGCTACAAGCAAATTTCCTTCTTTTTAAACAGGTAAAAGGAGCAAATATTGCTGCTGGCAGAGGTCCCCTCTAGTTTTCCCCTCATCCAATACAATATCCTCAGCTAATTCACAAATCAATAACTATGGTCTAATGTGATGTGTGGATTAGCAATTCCTTCTTGCAGTCTAAAGTTGAGCCGGGGTGAAAGCAGGAAGGGGGTACAGTTTGGGTAGGTATGGCAGTTCTTTAATACAAAATCCAGGAAAAATTAAACTGTGAGGGGATAGGAGCATCTAAGAGTTTTTAAAAGCAAAGACATCTCTGTTCCACAGTGCTGGTCAGAAATAAAGATTAGAGTTAGCAAACTATTTCCACTGAGAAGCAACCAATTTTGGGGGTTAGCTAAAATAAATGACAATTAAAAATATCAAAGGTTAAAAATGATTAGTCAGAAGAGGGAAGATGGCGACAGAGTAGAGAGCAGTGCTGATGGTGTTCTCAAGTACCAAAGCAGCTAGAGGACAGGATAAGGAGCGTGAGACGGCTTCAGGACCCTAGGGATTGGAACGGACAGCATCTGGACACAGGGGAGCAGAGCCCAGAGGCAGAGGAGGCCAGCAGGACAGTAGGTGAGGAGTTACCGACCAACCGGCCGGCGGGCCGAGGTCGGCTCTGGGCAGGGGCGGCTCTGCCCAGAGGGGCGCGTTTGACTGGGGCCAGTTTCAGGCTCCCTGGCGACTGGAAGTCTCAGCAGTGAAGTGCGGGCGGCGAGGGCAAACGCAGTAGGGAACGCGGAATTGAACTCTTGCAGGGGAGGGACTGTGTGAGAGACTCACCCCGGCAACA
>PVIW01009836.1:0-48818 GCA_004026585.1 Noctilio leporinus
TTCAATTTGTTTATATGGTGTATTACATTGATTGATTTACGAATGTTGTACCATCCTTGCATCCCTGGGATGAAGCCCACTTGATCATGGTGTATGATCTTTGTAATATACTGCTGAATCCGATTGGCCAATATTTTGTTGAGAATTTTAGCATCTATGTTCATTAGAGATATTGGCCTGTAGCTTTCTTTCTTAGTTGCGTCTTGCCCTGGTTTTGGGAGACATCTGTATTCTTTACCAGTGTTCCATACTTCTTGCCTTACAGACATCTTTAACATTCATTCATTCATTCATTCATCCATCATCCATCCTTCTGTTCTAAGACCTCTGCCTTCTGCAGGTCTTATACTTTTCAAGTGACAAGAGCTAATATACATTATTTCCTCCAAGAACTGACTTTCAAGCTCAATGTTCTCAATCACTACAACAGGGGTGTCAGGCATGGTGCCAGACCCTTTTCTTATACCCTTGACCAGGGCATTCTTTCCCACTGAGCCCAGATATGACCTCATAGTCCTGAATATGGTGTTCTTGGGAGCTTCTACAAATCAAGCAAAGATGGCTGCTGAGATGAAACCTTTGTGGTATGCTTCCATTACTCTATGTATTCTATCCTCTAAGTTTATTGATAACATTTGCTTAGATGGGTCCTTCAAAGGGGGAATATCCTTGGAAATACTAATCAGTGCTACTTGGGCTCAAAGAACTCTTTAAGATTTTTTTTTTACTGCTTATCAAATAATTAGGATCTTGGAAACAGTAATACTAGACAAGAGGGAAACTCAGACTCATAAAGGTATGCCTTTGAATCTTTCCATTATACGCACTGGGCCCAAGTGTGGCTTTCCTTAACTAGAGATTGGATTTCTTTTCCTTCCTTCCTTCCTTCCTCTTTTTCTTCCTTCCTTCCTTCCTTTCTTTCTTTCTCTCTCTCTCTCTCTTTCTTTCTTTCTTTCTTTCTTTCTTTCTTTCTTTCTTTCTTTCCTTCCTTCCTTCCTTCTTCCTTCCTTCCATCCTTCTTTCTCTTTTCTTTTCTTCTTTCTTTCTTTCTTTCTTTCTTTCTTTCTTTCTTTCTTTCTTTCTTTCTTTCTTTCTTTCCTTCTTTCCTTCCTTCCTTCTTCCTTCCTTCCACCCTTCTTTCTTTTCTTTTCTTCTTTCTTTCTTTCTTTCTTTCTTTCTTTCTTTCTTTCTTTCTTTCTTTCTTTCTTTCTTTCTTTCTTTCCTTCCTTCCTTCCTTCCTTCCTTCCTTCTTCCTTCCTTCCATCCTTCTTTCTTTTCTTTTCTTCTTTCTCTCTCTCTCTCTCTCTCTCTCTCTCTCTCTCTCTCTCTCTTTCCTTTAATTGATAATCTATTACAGTTGTTCCAATTTCCCCCCCTTTGCCCTCCTCCACCCAGCCCACCCCCCTACTCCCACAGTCAATCCCCACATTGTTGTTCATGTCTATGGGTCATTTATATTTTCTTTGACTAGTCCCTTTCCCTTCTTTCCACCAGGATCCCCTTCCCTCTCCCCTCTGGCCACTGTCAGTTTGTTCCATGTTTCTATGTCTCTGGTTCTAGTTTGTTCATTAGTTTATTTTATTCATTAAATTCTTCTTATAAGTGAGATCATATGGTTTTTGTCTTTCAGCAACTGGTTTATTTCACTTAGCATAATATTCTCCAGTTCCATCCATGGTATTGCAAAAGGTAGGAATTCTTTCTTTCTGCTGTGTAATATTCCATTATGTGAATATATCACAATTTTTTGACCCACTCATCTACTGATGGGCCCTTAGGCTGTTTCAGCACTTGGCTATTGTAAATAGTGCTGCTATGAACATAGGGGTGCATAGGTTCTTTTGAATTGATGTTTCTGGATTCTTAGGATATATTCTCAGCAGCGGAATCACTGGGTCAAAACACAGTTCCATTTTTAATTTTAATTAATTTATTTTTAGAGAGAGGGGGAGGGAAGGAGAAAGAGAGAAAAAGAAACATCAATGTGTGGTTCCCTCTTGAGGCCCACAACCCAGACATGTGCCCTGACTGGGAATGGAACTGGTGACCCTTTGGTTTGCAGGCCAGCACTCAATCCACTGAGTCACTACAGCTAGGGCCATTTCTAATTTTTTGAGGAGATTTCATACTGTTTTCCACAGTGACTGCACCAGTCTGCACTCCCACCAACAGTGCACCAGGGTTCCCTTTTCTCTACATCCTCGACAACACTTGTTGTTTGTTGACTTATCAATGAGGGCCAGTCTGACAGGTGTGAGGTGATATCTCATTGTGGTTTTAATCTGCGTGTCTCTGATGGCTAGTGATGTTGAGCATCTTGTCATACAGGGTTTGTCCTGAAAGTATCAAGCCAATGTCAATATAATTAAAAACAGTATGCTTGGCCAATACTTTTGGGACAGGCCTCATATGTCTGTGGGCCCTCTGTAAGTCCTCTTTGGAGAAAAGTCTATTTAGATCTTTTGCCCATTTTTAAAATTTATTTTATTTTTTAAAAAAGATTTTATTCATTATTTTTAGAGAGAGGGGAAGGGAGGGAGGGAGAAAGAGAGAGAGTCATCATTGTATGGTTGCTTTTCACCTTCCTCCAGTTGGGGACATGGTTGGAGACCTGGCTTGCAACCTGGGTATGTGCCCTGACTAGGAGTTGAACCAGTAACCTCTTGGTTCCCAGGCTAGCACTCAGTCCACTGAGCCACACTACCCAGGGCTCTTTGCCCATTTTTAATTGGATTGTTTGTCTTTCTGGTATTGAGTCATATGAATTCTTTATGTATTTTGGAGATTAAACCCTTGTCCCATGTATCATTGGCAAATACGATTTCTTTCCTCTCTTGGCCCCAAACTCTTCGTTTCCTAAACTCCAGAAGCACTGAAGCAAAGGAATCATTTAGATCCCTCTTTTCCTCTAAAAAGCTGATATCCAAGTGTCTTCATGGATCAAGAGAACTGTGGTAGAATTGTATGACAAAGGAGTTATTAGTGGGAGTAGGAGAGATACACAAGTGGCTCAGGAGGCCTGTCCTCCAGGCCAATGCATATTTCTGAACTTCAACCAAAGCAGCATCTGAGTCTGTGTTGAGAAAACTGAAAAAAAAAAGCCAAACAGCTATAGCATGTCATTGAATGCCAACATGTTCATTCAAAAAAGGCTCAGTGGAGATTCTCAAAACATAGTCTTGGGGGACGAGGTAACTAGCACCTGCACTAGTTTCCTGGGTAGTGGTAAAGGGCTGAGATTTACTGAGGTAGTGGTCTGTGGTTTTACCTGTAAAATGACTCATTCATGGCAGAGCCAGTCATTATAATGAAGCTTAACCATATATACAAAAGATTCCCTGCTTAGATACAGGCATTTCATGTAGTATCAGTGTAAAGGTTCTAAGCATTTACAGCTCTGTGATGAGAGTGCTGTTTTCCCATTTTATGTTTTATCCTTCAACTGATATAATTTTTTCCCTCAGAGCATTATGATTTTGGCCTTGTCATTTCTGCCACTAGGCGGCTTCCAAATTGTCCACTTTTGGCAATGTTGAATGCCTTGTCCTCTATCCTGCTGTCAGGGGCAGCTCATTTAAGCTGCCAAAAGGTTCTGCTTTATTGCTCAGCCAGCCAAAGTCTAAGCTGCTTTATGACATTTCAAAGTGAATCGATGATAGGAATTTCAATTTGTTTCAGGAGAGAGTTGTCAACAGACCCAGAGCTCAGAAAATGAGTAGCTAGTTCTCTTGGAGGCATTGGTTGATGTGTATATGGATGAAAGGCATCCTTATTGTTTTTCAGCATGAATTTATTCTCTGACATGTATCCTTACTTAAATGGAGGTGCTTCTTCTGAAGAATGCTTGGGTAGTCTAACACTCATGACTGGAATTCTTTCTTATCTACTTTGCTAAATGTGGTGATCATAGGTTGGTTTTTGTCCCTATGGGGGACTGCCCCTCCTCCATTCTCAGTATCTGTGGTTTGGATGAAGCTGATTTCAGACCTTTGCTTCAGGGGCAGGCATTTAACTCAGGCCTGTCCAAAAAGAAACATGGATTTGATTTAGGGATGGGGATCAATCAGGATTCTGGAAATAGATGAAACCCTTAAATTTGGTTATCAGCCTTCCCACAGTGACATGGACAGAGTACAAGAAAAGCATAAGAGGTAGTGCCATTGCTGAGTCTACTTATAAAGGGTCGTTGGTACCACCCAAAGGTTGTAGGGGCAAGATTGAGGAGCTATTGCTAGGACTAAAAGAGGGAAAGGTGTGCAGAAAGAGCTGAGGTGGACCCTGTGATGACTGGCCACTAACCAGTGCAGACCCTTGCAAAGGGATCTGGGGAAGATAAGCATCCTGATTTCATTTGCCTCTTTTTTTTATTCTCCTGCTGGTCTTCCCACTGAAAATGCCCAAGGGAAGACATAGGGAAGGGAACCATTGATGCATCCACAAAGGCCAGCCTTCCAGCTACAGAGGAGGGACAAGGGCTGAAAGTCAAGCTGAAGATGACAGCACAGAAGCCAATTCAGGCCAATTTAGAGCCAGTCCTGAGACTTTTGATGAAACAACTGGAAAATATATACTCTCCACTAGGATTTCTGTGCAAAATAAACCTGGCGCCCCTGGTGGCCATCTTGTCATCACTCTGGAGAGAGGAAAGCAGAACAAAGAGGTGGGGACACATTCTTGATGATACCATCTGAACACTTGGATCCAGTTACACTTGAAGACTACCCTTAGAATTTTCAGCTAGAAGCCAATAAATTTCTCTTTGCTTCCACCAGTCAGGTTTGGGTGGCTTGTGTCTGAAAGAGGCCTGATGGATACATGGTGTGCACCGTTCAGTGTACTGCAGAAATCAGCTCCCGGAGCCCTGAAGATGATGCCCTGCCACACCCAGCAGTGGCTCCTACCTCACTCATTGCACCAAATCTTGTCCTCTTGGTCTGTGCAGGCTCCAGTCCCTCTTTTTCCATAATCCCCTTCAGTTGCAGCCTGTTTCACCAGGATATCAGTGGCCCAGACATATCATTAAGCAACATCTGGAATTTTATTAATTCAGTGTGTTTTGGGAAAGACAATGTTTCAAAATATGAGTGAAGAATAATACAGGACTCTCTTGGTAAGGAAAAAGGGGCTAAAGTAAATATATTCTGAGGATAGATGATTTACTGAGATTTTAAAATGTGTGCAAAGTTGGCCAATGTTGGACTAGATTAAATAATTTCATGAGAGAATTGTTTTAACATAAGAATAGGCCCAGTCTATGTGCTCAGGTTTCAGTGATATTTGTTCTGAGAGCTATTTAGCCTCAGAGGACATCTGAAAAATCCTTGGTCAGCATCTTTGATAGGTGGTGGTTCCTTTATTTATAGGGCGCCAAAGAGAGAGAGAGAGAGAGAGAGAGAGAGAGAGAGAGAGAGAGAGAGAGAGAGAGAGATTGGATGACAACATCACTTTTAATATTTCATATTATGCTTTTCACCAGCAAGAAAGAAAAGAGAAACAGTTCGTAGGCAGAGGACCAGGACCCGGAGGGTTCATTCAATCCCCTTCAAAGCATTCCCTCCAAACATACAGAACAGAGGGTGAAAAGTCCCGTCTGTACTTTACAGGGATGGGGGTTGGGAAGAGCTAGAGTGGAGTGGCTGAGCAGAGAGCATGAAGTCGGACCCAGGTTCTTCCATTCATTAAACCATTCACTTGATTTAATCCCCTCAAGTTCTTGTTTCCTCCTATGTAAAATGGGGATAATAATATTTTATTCAGAGGATTAAATGAGATTGAGTGAACAATGCTTCTAATGCACTGCTTGATCAATGTCTTTATAAATGGCCAAAACACCATCAACAACGACAAATCTGGGCAGGTTTGATTGCAGCACATCAAAAACTCATTCTGAAGCCAGCACAATGCCTGGCACTCAACAACAAATGCTAGTTCCTTTTTCCTTCTTCCCGTTTTCCCTGGAGTGTTTCATCCCTCAGACACATAACCTGGCTGGTGTGGCTCAGTGGGCTGAGTGCTGGCCTGTAAACCTGAGTCTCTGGTTTGATTCCCAGTTAGGGCACATGCCTGGGTTGCGGGCTGGGTTCCAGTTGGAGGCATGTAAGAAGCAACCAATCTATGTATCTCTTACACGTTGATGTTTCTCTCGCTCTCTTTCTCCTTCCTCTCCCCTCTCTCTAAAAAGTAAATACAATCTTTTAAAAAAGTAAAATTGATCTCAATAATAATTATAAAACAAACACATAAGAGTCCTCCACTAGCTGAGCAGGAATGCATGAGATATAAAGCTTTAAATAGTCTCAGCTTTCCTCTTTGACCCAGTAACCCCATCTCTGAGAATTAGAAATAATCTAAAAGAAAGAAAAACTTGCTTGTGCTATGATGTTTACCACAGAATTATTTTTAATGATGGAAATCCACCAATATCAAATAGTGAGACTATTTCAAATTATGGTAATTCAACTAAATGGGCTATTCTGCAGTCATCAATGATAATTTCAAAGACTATGCAACAACATTGGAGCTGTTTATGATTTACTGTTAAAAGATACACGGGCCCTGGCTGGTGGCACAGTGGCTAAGGTGCTGGCCTGTGAACCCAAAGGTCGCTGGTTCGATTCCCAGCCAGGCTAACATAACCAGGTTGCAAGCCAGGTCTCCAGCCAGGTCCATAGCTGGAGGCAGGTGAAAGACAACCATACATTGATGTTGCTCTCTCTCTCTGCCTCTCCTTTCCCCCTCTCTGAAAAATAATAAAATCTTAAAAAAAAAAAAAAAGATACATACAGATTTATAACTATTATGATGCAGGCTTATATTGACATGAGGGAATCTCTGTTCCCTAGGTGCTTCATTTTTGTCATCTTTACACACTGGATTTGTGTCCAGATGGGGAAATTCTCTAAACCTTTACAACTTAGGTTTTTTTTTAACAGATATGAATATATTTTTTAAAATTTTATTTATTATTCTTAGAGAGAGGGGAAGGGAGGGAGACAGAGAAGGAGAGAAACATCAATGTATGGTTGCCTTTCACCTGCCTCCAGTTACAGACCTGGCTGGGGACCTGGCTTGCAGCCTGGTTGTTTGCCCTGAAGGGGAATCGAACCAGCAACCTCTGGGTTTGCGGGCTGGTGCCTATACACTGTGTCACCAGCCAGGGCTGAATAGTTATTATACATAAACCTTACCAAGTCCAGTGGAGAGAGCACCAAAATATAAAAACAATTTGATTCTTTGGAGTGACAGCAATTATTATCATTTTGATAATGTATTTTAACCTCTGTTGATGAGCACAATAAAAATGAATGATAATTTAAATTAGAATTTTGGAATAATCGTTCTGCTCCTGTTTTACTTTGTTTAGAAAAAATGAATTACTGGACGTAAAGTGTTTAGAGTAAGGTCTGACATAGAATGAGCAAGTCATAAATGAGAGCTGTAGCATCAACATTTATTATTTATGATGCCCCATTCTTGCATGAATAAACTCATAATCCTCATAACAACCCTGAGGAAGGGACTCTTAGTATCCCGGTTTTAGAGATGGAGAAATGAGCACAGAAAAGGTAAATCTAGGGTCATGTGACTGGTAAGTGTCAGGGCTGGAATCACCTTGGGAGCCAAAGTCTTGCTCCTCTCCTTTCCACCTGGTGCATGCTCACAAGCAAAGCTGCTGCCAGAAGGGCTTGTGGAAAAGAGAACCCGAGATTAGGAGAAGATGGTCTTTGGGTCCCTGGGTCTCCAGGGAAGGGGATGATGAGGGATGGAGAGGAGGAAGGGGAGCAAGGGCTGGCTCTGGTCATTGTTTCTGCCCCTTCTGGAGTGGAAGGAACAAAGAGGCTGGGAGCTGGGGAATCCCGGATGGGATCGTTTGTTCACTGGTGGAGGTAGAGCGTCCAGGACAGGTATCACCCTAAAGTCAGAGGTGGGATCGGGGAGACAAGGAAAAGGGTCTGAGTCCTATGGGGCCACTTTTAACTTTCAGGGTCTTATAACTGGCAGGTTGTGTGAGGTATCACCTGGTACAAAATACCTTTCCCCTACCCATGCGCACCATTTCAAGAGTAAGAAATAAAGGCCTGAGATGGCCAGTGCTTTGCCACCTGCTCCCCCTTAGTCTTTTCCTCATAAGTAACCCCCAAATCCATAAACAGAAATAGTCCCAGACAGATATAAGAGTCTTCCCAGCCTTTGTACCCTGTCAGGACTCCACCTGGGGTAGGGTTTCCCTCTCCTCTCAGACCCCCCAACTCCCTCAGAGGCCTGACAGTCTCCCCTGCACTGATCTCAGTGAGATGGTTGGGGAATGGGTCTCGTGTAACCTGAGCAAGGCCAGCATGAAATCAGAAGCTGAGCACTGGACAGAGCTGTCACAGGTAAGGGAGGGACTCTAGGGATCAAAATCCAAGTTGGATCAGGGAGCGCTATCCCCCTACCCCCAGCCCAGTGCTGGAACTGGAGGGCAAAGCAAGGCTGAGACCATAGAAACAAACCCTTTCTGAGGTTTGTTCTGCCTTTCCTGGGAACGATTTCAGATGAGGGAGTCCCTGGGGGCTGGAGCTGAATGGTGGAGTCCTCATCTGAGACTGAGAGTGAAGTCAGCTCTGCAGGATGGAGTCAGAAACATGTGAGAAACGTGGCCTAAAAAGGGAAGTCCAAAGGGTCACAAAAGTGAAGGGGCCAGAAGCAATTGCAGCAGCTGGGATATGGAGCCAGGAATCTGAGAACCATGGAGGGGAGAGCAAAAATAGTAGGTCCAGGGTAAACAGGATGGGACTAGAACAGGTGATATCTGTGGCTCACTCTGGTGGGCCAGCTGGTCATGGCGGGAGGGTAGGTCTTCTAAATTTAAAGGGCCAGAACAGGCACCAGTGTCTAGGAACATGGACTCGCTTGGGAGCTTCTCATAAGAGCTTAGAAGATGTGATACCATCTGGGCACAGTTTGCCCTGGACCTGGAGCTGGTGGACCAGGCTGAAGGCAGTGCTGGAGAAAAGGAGGAATCTTGAGTGCAGGACCTGGGCACTGCAGGCCTGCATGCTCAGGCCTGCATGAGAATGTAGGGCAGCAGGAGAGAGTGGCTGTGGCTGATGGATGAGTCACAAGTCCCAGATGTGGAGCAGATGCTACAGTCAGCTTTGGGTTACCTGTCAGCAAATTTGACCATGCCTGGGACAGCTGTCTGGTCGGACCACCAGCCCCATTCCCAACACAGAGAAAGCCCAAGAACTTTCCTTCTCTGGGAGTGTTCCCTCTTTGAAGTGTTTCCACAGAACAACATTTGGGCGAGCAGATGTCTTCTCAGAGCGAGGATCTACAAGTTGGTTTTATGACGCATCTAAGCAGAGGGGGGAGCCACCCAGTCATTAACTCACCTCCCCTCATGGGTGAATTCCGCAGTGAGCTGTTCATCTGAGCCGTGGAGCAAGTTCCTCCAGGACACACAGACCAGTCAGTGTACATTTGGCTGCTCAGATAAATCCTTGGCACCTTGGAGTCTGTCCCTAGTTCACCTCTGAGGCCACGTGCTTTCCCTTGTGGGCAACTTTGCCAGCTGCTTCCTGGAACAGGCCAGGACACGGGGATGGTGGGGCACAGAACACACATCTGGATGTTTAATTCCCACCATACAGCCAGATGGCTTACTCCGTCTTCTGCAATGTGTCTGTTCTTTTCAGTTCTAGCTTAATGGCCACATGTTTTAGGTGACTTCTATCATCGAAAATAGGGATCTGACCATGTCTCCAAGGAGATCCCCTGAAGCAAATGCAGTGGGCTGGCTGCCAAGGCTGGCAGAATGAGGTGCAGGACTTGGAATAAATGCAGGGTGTTTGCTTACAGATTCTTCTCCACCCCATCACGGATGAGTCAGATGACTTCTCACCCCAGATTCTGTTTTTACCCACAGCCGGGGGTGGGAGGATTTTATAAAGCTTAAAATATATCCCCAAATTATATCCTTTTGTCCCTTGAGTTTTCATGCAGCACAGGGATCCTTTCATTCTTTGACACAGTCGGGAATTATTTTGGACTTTTTCAGTTTCATTCTGTTTTAATTCATGCTTGTTTGTGGGAAGAGCACTTGATAGCGAGTCAAGAGACTTAGGGCCAAGTCTCTGCTCTGCTCTTTAGTTAAGTGCGATTTGGAGCAAGTCAGCTCACCTGTCTAAGCTTCCTGTTGGCAAAAGGGGTGTCAGTTCCCCCAAGGAAACTGAGAGCATCAGGGCCAGCTTCTCCCTCTCTGTAGCCCTGGAGTCTCAATTCCTGGTCTGCATCATTCACCTCCGGAGCTTGTTATGATAGCAGGTGAGATCACTTCTGAGAGTGAAAACTAACATGTGACATTCTGAAAGGAGTAACTATGCCTATACACCATGCCACCATGTCCCCCCACCCCCCCGAGTTTCTCTTCATTTTAGCTCCTTCACCTGCAACTTAGCCTTGCCAGGGGGTAATGTTTCTTCAGTATCTCAGGCAAATGGCTCCACTCTGGCTTCCCGAGGCTGGACCAACTCCTTAACTCCTTAATTCACAACACCTTTGTATCCACCATTTTTTTTTTTTTTTTAATAAACTATTTTTAGATGTATACTTCAGTGACATTAGTTGTATAGGTATCAGAACCTTCTATCCCCAGAACCTCATCTGAAACTTTGCACTCATTGAGCAGTAATTTCCACCTCCACTCTCCTAACCTTTTTCTACTTTCTGTCTCTCTGAGTGTGACTACTCTAGGTACTTCATGTAAGTGGAGTTGTACCGTATTTGTCCTTTGTGTCTGGCTCTTTTCACTTAGCGTCATTTCTTCAAGGATCACCCATGTCGGCATCTTTTCAGAGAGGTAAAATTCCCAGAAACTTTTATACAATACATCTTTAAAAAACAAACAAACATTTTCTTGCAGGAACTATTGTAAGTTAGATAGGGAGAGACTGACTGGACATATCTACTTTTTTATTCATGCTGTTGTATAGCTGTAAGGGTACAGATGTGAAGTTATAGTTTAAGTTTGTTGGTGCTCTTTATAGCTACGTAATTACTTTATTGAAATAGAGATAGAATATATTGTGTATGTGTACCTGAGTCTCAGCTGGGCAGGAGTTGAGTGAGATTCCAACATCTGGTATGTGTTATTGGGCAACAACTCTTCCTCCCAGATGCTGAATTGTATCTGATGATTTACCTGGGGACTGAGGCCTCCTGGGAAAGGACTCTTAAACCACATCCATAGATGGGCTTTAAGCATCTAGTGTCACAGCTGATAGTCTGGGGAGTTTGGACACAGGCAGGTTTCTGGGAGGCTGTTTGGCTTCTTGATGCATAATTCAGTGAAAGGAAAAAGTGTGGGCCGGCCTGGTGAGCCAGACCCAGTATGGATCCTGAGCACACACATGGCACAGCAACAAGACCTCTAAGCACCATGGGAGGAAAGGCCAGGTGTAAAAATTATACCTGTTGGACTAAACTCTGGCATACCTGCCAAGGGACGTTACAGCAGGATGGAGGCTCTTCCCTGCCACAACGACTGGGGAGAGGAGTAGCACTTTCATGAGCATCAGTGGCTCAGTAACCTGGTGTCAGAGAAAGGGTCTCCTTCTAGCTCCGCTGAGTCAATGCAACGAGAGGTGGGCTTTTAAGTCACTCTGGCCATGTGAAGTGAGTGGCGGTCCCAGCTCTCTGGCTTGGTGGAGGGGACTTTAGCAGCTCTGGTTTGCTGGGCAGAGGCCAGCAGCATGGGGATGCCCGAGCTGATGCACATTCATATGCAAGTCCCCCACCCCCAGTGGCTCTTGGAAAATCCTAGGGGAGAATTTTGTAAGAGACTAATTCTTGACAGGCTGAAATTGGAGGCTGGGCCACTGGATGCAGATATTTATGTGAATGTAATCCTAGTTGTACTTATTGGTTGGTGAGGGTCAGCAACCTTTGGGTTTGTTCATTTTTTTTGTTTTTTTTTGACTTGTTGATAACACAATTATTATGTGGTTTATTCTGATGATTACTAATTTATTAATCTCATTTAATTTAAAATGTTTGCTTCAAGCAGAGCTACAAATCACCTTTATGTAGGGACTATATACCTCTTACTTTTGTTTATGGAACTCAGGGACTTTGAGAATAAATGAAATAATCATTATTATAGTCTGATTTTTGGGTTTAGTCACAAGTCAAGCTGTCAGGTGGTCAAAAATGAAGGGCGTATCTTAGCCTTCCTGGCAGAGATGAGGCTGAGCTAAGATTGGAAGGATAAGCAAAAACCAGATGCCAAATGGTGAGAGAAGCCCTCTTAGCTTGTTCATTGTGGCATTCATAGCATCTAGCACATGGTAGACATTTAATACAGTCAAATTCAAAAAGAAATCTCATCAGAGGAAAAGTTATAAGCAAACACACACACACACACACACACACACACACACACACACACTCATGTGTGGGAAATGATAAATAGTTCAGATTTGCCAGAAGATTAATAGATTAATCCCTGCCATTTTAGGGGTCATAGACCTCTTTGAAAAACTGATGGAAGCCAATAGACCTTCTCTCTAATAAAGTAAACATACACTCAAAATTTTATGGAGAATTTTAGAGGATATAGATAGTTTTGAGTCCCATCCACATTAAGAATCTCTGTTGTAGGGGTGCTTGCTTCTGCAGCACATACACTAAATTGGAACGATATAAAGAAGATTAGCATCGCCCCTGTGCAAGATGACATGCAAATTTGTGAAGCGTTCTATAGGTCCATCCTACTCCAGTATGACCTTGTCTTAACTGATTGCATTACTAATGACCTATTTTGAAATAAGGTCATATTCTGAGGTAGTGAAGGTTAGGACTTCAACACATCTTTTTGTGGGGACAAATTCCACCTGTAACAGGGAAGATACAGTTTTTAGCTCAAGGAGAAAACAGAGGAACAATCTTTAGAGATTGAGGAGTGAGTTTTGTTTGCCCCAGGCTCCAGAAGACCTAAGAGAAATGGTTGGGGAGGATAGAGGCTTTGGTTAGCAGAGAGATGAAAGGAAGAACTAACTGACATCTCTGGGTGACAAGACTGATGGAAATGTGAGGCATGAGGAGTTGGCATGAGGGACCAAACGAGGGTCAGGTTTGAGGGCAGTCATAGTGATCTTCCCCTTGTGGTGGGTAAAAACCATACTCTTCAAGAAGGGACTTCGGGTAGGGAATGATCCAATGGAATGCTTCTGATGTTGTTGCCAGGTCAGTTATCATTTGATAGTAGTTTGCTGGAGTCATTGGCTTTTAGCAGATTACCAGAGTTTCTTCTGCCATGGCTGAGTTTTTCTAAAAGCTACCAATATGATTATTTTGTTCTTTTAATTATTTTCTTCTTGATGCTTCTGGGAGGTACTTTCGTTCTCATAACATTTTATTTCCTTTGGAGTTTTGGAAGTTTCTTCTACTCTCAAAGGAGCTGAAAGTAAATTCAAATTCTGCATTGTTTGAGAAAGTCCTATTTCTTTCTTTCTTATTGCCTTCTGGATTCCAAAACAACAGGGTGCAAGGTAAAAGGTGTTAAGTCAAAGAGATGTTATCATATTGGAAAAAATATATATATCTGGGAATGGGCCCTGGATAGAATGTTCTTCTGGAACATTCTATTCTTTATGTAAGAGAGAAAGAACTACTGCTCTGGATATTACTTTGTATTTTACTAGCTTGTACTCTATTAAATTATTTATTTATAATTTAATTTAATTGTTGTTGTATTACATCCATCCCATTTCCCCTCCCCTCTCTCCCCTTCTCCACTCACCCACTCCCTCCCAAAGTCAATCCCACTTGTTTTCCATGAAATAATTTTTTAATCATAGCTATCACTGTTTTATATCATATGATCCACTTTTACAAAGCATTATACATATATTCTCTGACAGATATAGCTTCATAACAAGAAGCCCCCACCCAGGTGTACAGGCTTAAATACCAGTCAGTGCAGGGAAGAGTGTTCACTAAGCGATGCTGGGAGGCTGTGCACCTGTTGAGTAGAGTGGTACGTGATATGCACAGATTTGGAGTGAAGGTTGTTTTTTCTTTGTTATAAAGATTATGACTTGTTCATTGTGAAAGTGGGGCACATTTTTCTATGGAGCTATATAATAAAACAGAAGAAGAGATGATTATGTACATGTCTTGCAGTTCATGTGCACAAATGCGAAGATTGGTGACTTAGGAAGGCTGCCTGCCACTTAGAGCAGCGCGTCTCACACTTTAATATGCACACAAAGTACCTAGGTTGTGGACTGGATGTTTGGACTGAATGTCTTGTATCCCCCAGATTTGTATGTTGAAATTCTAACACTAAGGTGTTGGTATTACAAGGTGGAAGCCTTTGGGAGGTATTTAGTTGCAGGATGGGACTCATGAATGAGATTAATGGATTTACAACAAAGACCTCACAGAGCCCCTTAACCCCTTTTGACATGTCAGGATATAGCAAAACACAGCTAGTCATGAACCAGGAAAGAATCAGGCCCTCAGCAGACACTGAATCTGCTGGTGCCTTGAGTGTGGATTTCCCAGTCTCCAGACCTGTGAGAAATAAATTTCTGTTGTTTATAAGCCATTCAGTTTATGGTATTTTGTTATCACAGATGGATTATTTGGGCATCTATTTAAAATGCCAATATTGATTCACTATATCTGGGGTGGGGCCTGAGATTTAGCATTTCTAACAAATGCCTGGGTAACATTGATGCTGCTGGTTTACAGACCACACTTTAAAGGAGCAAAGACCTAGGGAGTCTCTAAGAGGAAGTGTTTTGATACCACCATGGTCTGGTCCTCAGCCTCGTAAGCCTGGAGTATTCTGGTATAAATCTCTTGTTAACAATTTTGAAGTCCTGAAGCTCTGAAAACCGAAAGTATTTTCATAACTCATTTGGAGGTAGAGCCTGAGGTTACATGAGGCTATTTATAATCCTTATTTCCTATCTGGTATAAATATTCGTGTTTTTATTGTAAAAATATTGATGTATTTAGTTATGGGAAGCTGCTTTAGGCTCTACTGGGGTTGTGATGTTAATGTGAAATATTTCCACCAACGGTCATTGGTGGAACTTCAATGACATCACAAATCCCCAATTTGGGGTGCAGTGAAGGAGGAACTTTATTCAATAGAAACAGCTCATTTGTGATACAGCAAGTTTGTGGAATAGCTCAATAGTGTTATAGCTCAATTATGAAGCAGCACTGTGGTGAAATAGCATGGCTGTGAGGAGGCCCTGGGGCCAGACCCATCTTTGGCTAGATATCTCTGCTCTCCTCTGGTCTGCTCCACTGTGCCCTGCTCCAGTCTGCTCCGCTATACTCAGGTGAGACATCTTTAGTGTTTTAGCTTCAGTTGATGAACAGTCTTCTGTCTTCAATGGAAAGGGAAAGTGTACTCCCTGAGCCAGAGGTGAACTGGCCTATACCGGCAAAAGTCCTTGCCCCAGTCACTTTGTAGCCATCCTCATGCAAAGAAGGACTCCAAAACCTCCCAATTTGATTGGTTCAAAACGCATTGTCCTCATTGTTCAGAATGGAGCTGCTCTGATTGGTTGATAAAGAGGATGATGGGGATTTTGCTATGCAGCTCCGATTGAACGGGGAAAACTTTAGTCCTGTTTGTTGAAATACTGTCCAAGACAGTACAGGAAGGTAGGCAGTTCAGTGTCCTATTCCAGGACAATACAGCTCCAAAGACCTTAACGAAGGCACTAACATAATGTTATTTTTTTAGCACAGTAAAAAATTTTAGACCATGGAGAATGAACATGCAAATCAAGTTCCCCAGAGAATGCTGATTTATTAATTTCCATGCAGAGTAAATGCCAGTGGGAGCAGAATATTCCTCTCACAGGTCAGTGTGTTCTCTCCCAGTAGGAAAATCTACATAGGAAGCCAGATTATAATGAAAAGGCAGCTTGATGAGTGCAGACAGAACTAGGTAATTAGGGAACCTGAGCATATTGTCTCCATGCTAGGGTGGCTGGAGGCACTTTTCTCCACTTTCAGAATGTGTTGAACCTGCTGTGTGGTATACATATTGTATGTACATGTGCGAAAGCATGCTTGGAAAATTGGCCAACTCGCTGAAATCAGTTCACCCAAGAGCCAAGTCAGCTAATGAGCCATTCCCCTGAAATTAGTATTTGGCAAAACAGGTCAAGTCTGATGGAATGCTTTTCGCAGCTTTCTGAGTATTTTCCCCTAAAATGACTGGTGACTGTTTTATACTTTTGTCTACTGATCTAAGGTATACCTCCTCACCTTCACGCAGCAACCCCCAGGCTCCCATCCCCAATCCCCATCATTCCTTACAACCCAAGACTAGAGGTTGGGTCTTAGGAGTTGAGCTAATTAAGAGCAGAAATAGTGCCTGGTGGAGAAACTGGATAGAGCAAATCTAAACTGCAGTGAGTGGGGGCATGTTGGCAGGGGAACTGAAGGCCAGGAGCCAAATGTTCTAGGTGACTTGAAACACCAAGACCAAAGCAGCAGAAGCAGGATTGTCAACTTGAAATCAAACCATCTGGATGATGGAACAAGAGACTGGGTTGAAGGGAGAACAGGCTGAAAGCAAGTGAAGAGATAATGATTGTTGTAGTGTATTTCCAAGGCCCATTAACTATCTTACAGTTTTCGATTTCTTTAAAGTTGTAGTATGTGCCTTTTGGAAAATTCTGTGCAAGGTTGAATTTGCCTAAGTCTGGTGTTACTCAGTTCAGAGGCCTATTTTGTTTATGACTATCACATTTTTTTTGAGCTTTTCCTTCCTTATTGCCTGCTTTTCAAATTTTGTGTACCAGATTTCAATATTAAGAAAATTACCCTAAATCCAATGTTTGTTGTTCTGTAGCGAGGCATTTATGTGTTGAGAGGGGGAGTGAAA
Source organism: Noctilio leporinus (assembly GCA_004026585.1). NCBI lineage: Eukaryota > Metazoa > Chordata > Mammalia > Chiroptera > Noctilionidae > Noctilio > Noctilio leporinus. The sequence goes on from PVIW01009836.1 coordinate 16,901, forward strand.
GGATAAGACATGTTCATCAGAAACATATTAAGCTCAAATGCAGTTTTATATTTTGTGACATCTAAATGATGAAGTAATACTGGACTACAAACATTAACCCACACATTGTTTTTAAAGCATTTTTAACAACAACAACAACAAAGCCACTTTTAACCAAATAAAGTTTGTTTTCACTGTAAACATGACATATGTTTATATTTGTTTCCTGTTGATGCTGTAACTATTTACAACTTAGTGGCCAAAGACAACACACATTACAATCTTACAGGACTGGAGATCAGAAGTCCTAACACCAAAGTGTTCATGGGGCTCCGTTTTGTCTGGAGGCTCTAGGAGAAAATCTACTTCCTTACCTTTTCCAGCATCTAGAAGCTACTTTCATTCCTCTACTCCTGGACCCTTCCTCCACCTTCAAAGCCAACAGTGCAGCATCTCCACATCTGTTTGACTATAGCCTGGCTTCTGTCATCACATCGCCTTCTTTCTCTGACCCTCCTGCTCTCTTCTTATAAGGAGCTTGTTGTTTACATTGGGCTGGATAATCTCCTTACTGTGAAATCCTTAATTTAACCATATCTGCAAAAATCCTATTATCATGTAAAGTACATATTCACAGGTTCTGGGGGTTAGAGTATGGATAGCTTTAGGCAGTCTACCAAATACTCACTTTTACTATTTGGCCTACTATAACACTCACTCATAAAGCATTAATAAAATATAGTTTGGAAAAATAGAGAGAAGAAAGATATAATTCATAGTTCAACTATTAAAAGATAAATACAATGAACATTTCCTTCTATCTTTTTTAAATTGAATAGTTTTTACGTAGTTATTGGGTATACAATTTGGAATCCTGATTTTTCACTAAATATTATACCACAGTCTGTTTTCCATGTTACTATTTAGTTTGAACAAACATTTTTATTGGCTATATAATATCCCATTAGAATATACCATTTTTTACTTTGCCTTTCTTTATTTTTGGAAATTTAAATTGTTTAAACTTTTTAAATATTATAAATGATTTGGTGATAAATATTTTGCTCATAAGATTTTTGTGTTTGTGTTTATTAAGTTTTCCCTTGGGATACATTTCTATCTCTGGAATTACTTCATCAAGGTCTTTTATGGCAAATGTTTTTCAAAAGGCTTATACCAATTTTCAGAATCACCAGATACATGTTAATGACAATTTTGGTACATCCTCATCAGCAATAATCACAATATCTTTACTAATTATGTAACTTGTTTGTTATTTATATTTTTTCTTTAAGAGTAATTAATTTTGGCCTTTACTTTGGGGAAAAGGAGTCAATTTAAAAATCAATTTATCTAAGATCTATACATTTTTAAAAGTTTAATGTTTGTGATATTTGCTGTAATTATTTTCTGTCATTTCTTGTTACTACACTTTTTATGTCTAGAAGTTTTAAATTGTATATGGTCTAATCACTTCACCTTCCCTCACCCCCCACTTCTTTGTTTCTTTAAAAATTCTGCTATCCCAATGTTTAACTACATAGCATACTTAATACTCTTCAAGATTTTCTCGTGGTTTAAAAGTATCTCTTCAATCCATCTGAGATTTATGTTGGTATAAAATCCGCAGAAGCCCTGGCTGGTGGCACAGTGAATTAGGTGCCAGCCTGCGAACCCAAAGGCTGCTGGTTTGATTCCTCAGCCAGGGCACATAACCAGGTTGCAAGCCAGGTCTCCAGTCAGGTCCATAGCTGGAGGCAGCTGAAAGGCAACCATACATTGATGTCTCTCTCTCTCTCTCTCTCTCTCTCTCTCTCTCTCTCTCTCTTGCCTGTCTCCCTACCCCTCTCTCTAAAAATAAAAAAAAAAAAAAAAAAAAAAAAAAAAAAAAAAAAAAAGCTTTAAAATCCCCAGAGAAGATCTGACCACTGCTTAAATTTATTCAGAGGAGAGGCCTGATTTGTACTTTGGAGTTCTCTGCATTGAGCTCTCTGTCTTTTCTCTTTTCATTGAAAAGAAATAAAAAAGGTGACAGAAAGGTGTGAAATGCTATGTTGCTTCCCAAGTCACAGAGAAAATGTTTTCCTTTTCTGAAAATATTCTCACCTTCTGATTAACATTTTAGCTTAAAATAAAAACAGAAGTAGCTTTAGATAAATTGGCTTAAAAATTCTTAAATAGAGATAAAAGTCAAATTTAAGAAAAAGTATTGGGAACAATTTTATTAGATGTAAAACATAAATTTGATAAATTCAAATTCTATTTTGTTTAAGTAAATTAAGAAAGAGCTGACAGTCTTTCCTCTGGACAATAATTTAGACCAGCCCTTTCCAATGAAAATAAAATGTGAACCACATACGGGCTTTTAAGTTTTCTAGTATCAACATTAAAAAAGTTAAAAAGTAACCCAAACAAGTATATTTTACTTAACTCAATATATCCAAAGTGTTATTGTTTCAGCACAGAATCTAGGTTACAATTATTGAGATAGTTTATATTCTTTTCTTTTCATGGGAAGTCGTTGAAGTCCAGTGTTTATGTTACACTTACTGCAAGCCTCAGTTGGGCTTCACTTTATTTCAAGTGCTCAACAGCTACATGTGGCTAGCGGCTGTCCTACTGCCAGAGCAGCTCTAGACGCAGTGACATATGTTGGCTGTTTGATTCAATTTTTCTACATTCCATGCTAAACAACCTTTAAAAAGTGTTGATCAGTTTTTCATATTGCTCAGTTACGATCGTTTTAAATATAACTCTTTTCAACAGAACTTGGGTGTTTCTCAGTCTCTGCAGCCATGGTTTCCAGCCAACTTGGTCACCACTGTCAATGGTTGGTGAGTCTCTTGGTCACTCTCTGTCTCCCTGACTCTTTCTTCCTCTACCTCTCACCTTCCATTCACTCCCCTCCATTTTCAGAGTAAAAACAGCTTTATTATTTTTCTTCTGATTAAAAACATAATAATATATGGTTATTGTAAAAAAGAAAAAGAAGAAGAAGGCACTCAGAAGAAAAAAAGGAAGAAAGTAAAAATCAATTATAGCTGATTACAGAAAGATCACCATTAGTCACATTGAAGTAGATCTTCCAGTATTGCAAATATACATATATAAAAACAAAATCATATGATGTATGTTATTTTACTTTGCCTTTTACAAATAATATATCATGGATACATTTGTATTAAAAACATGAATTGACCTCATTGGTCTTTGTGGATGTGCTATATTCCATATATATCTGTGGCGGGGGTGGGGGGGATCCAAAAACGCTAAGAATTTATTTATAAAAAATTGTATATGTATTCTTACATGTTTAAACGTTAGTCACCTTCAAAGTACCCTCCATTTGATGCACTACACTTACTGAGACATTTTTTCCACTGCTCAAAACAGATTTTGAACTTGTTGATTTTGATGCCTTTTAAGTGCTTCTGCCATTTTTTTTTGTGTATGTTACCTCTTTCACATCAGCAAAATGTTTCCCTTTGAGGGCTTTTTTTCATCCAGGGAAACAAACAAAAATAGTCACTCGGGGCAAGATCAGGTGAATAGGGAAGGTGGAGCACAGGGGTCATGGTATTTTTGGTCTAAAACTGCTGAACACACACTGTGGTGTGGACAGATGTGCTTGTAAATCACCCATCATGAAATGGGCCAATGTGTTGAAAGTCTTCAAAAAAATATTCACCAAAGCTGAATGCAACCTCTCAAAACAACACCAGCTGGTACACTGATACAGATGGGTTTCTAGAACACTCACCTAGAAGGGAAACCTATATTATAGGGGACTCATCTTCAGAAGATAATTCCATTTTGGGGGATTCTCCCTCCTATTTACCATTCTTTATATAACTGGTTTCCTATTGTTAGATATTTAGGTCATTTCCAGTTTTTCACTCTTGTAGTTAAGTATGTCAGTAAACATCCTTATACATATTTCTTTTCATATGTATCTCATAATTTTCTAGGAATACACTTCTAAATTAGGTTAAGTTTTGATAGGGCTAGATTGTCCTTCAGGAAGCATATGCAATTTAAGTACCTTATAACAGGGTATGAGAATGTTTGTCATCCTACATCTTCACTGGTACTGGGTATCATCAGTCCTTTATAATCATATACATTTTATTTTGTATCTTATTAATTTTATTTTCAAAGCTCTAAAAAGTACCTTAAGATTATTTAGAATATATGGGGATGTTTAAAGTTTTGAGTGAATATACAAATTATATAATTTAATTATATACCTCATGTCTCTAAGTGATTACATGTGTGTGACAGGGTCTAACTGGGTGTATCAAACAGGATGGGCTTGGTTATGCTAAATCAAGAAACAAATCAAAGTCTGTTTCTTGTTTCACTATCTGTATCCAGTGCCGTTCAGAAGGGTCATTTTGTTCATTATAGACACAAGGTGATTCAGGCTGACAGAGGTCCAATCTTAACCCATGTTTCTAGAATTACCTCCTCAGGTAGAAAAGGGCCTAGCAAATTATGGTCTGATTCTGAAAGCTTTTATACCTGAACAGATACAAGGTGTTTCTGCTCACATTTCATTTCCCAGAGCAAGCTGCAAGAACACACCCAAGAAGATAGGAAAACGCAGACCTACCATATACCTGTTAGGAGGACAGTGCTATCTGTGAACTTTCCTAATGACTTGCACATCTTGGAGGAAAGGAGCTACTCCCAGGTACATGTGACTATCTAAATGTCACTGATAAGAAGACTGAGACTTAGAGAGTTTAAGAAATAGCTCAAGGTCACTTAGCCAGTAAGAGACAGTGCTGGAATTGTAATTTAGACTTACAACTTAAAACACCTACTACTCTTTGTACTACAGTATCCTCTTAGGGACATCTGAACATTTCCAAAAAGAAGTACAGGTTTCAGGAGTGTATTGGACGAAACCTAGCTTTTCCCTTTCTGTGAGCCTCCTTTCCTACTCACACAAAACATTTCGCTGTGGTCACCACAATGGTGGGGTTTTCCCCACCCCAAACTATTCTCTGTGACACTAGCTTGGTATCATACAGTTTAACTTAATTCTGACTCTACCTGGATGTGGTGTCAAATACCACAGGTTAAGGGCCCATTCCCACAACTCTGCCCCTATGTCAGATGCCAGCTTCAAGTAGTAGTTCCTAGGTTACCGACAACTTCTGTCTGACTTGGCTACAAGTCGGAGATTCTCATGACCTCCTCCCCTTGGATTTGATTATTTGCTAGAATGGCTCACAGAACTCAAGAAAACATGTACTTACATTTATCCACTTATTAAAGAATACGACAAAAGATACAGAGGAACAGCCAGATGAAGAGATACATAGGGTGAGATCGGGAGAGTCCCAGGTATGGGAGCGCCTGTCTTCATGAAGCTGGGACTTGGCACGCTCCTAGGAATGTGCTCACCAACCTGGGAGCTCTCTGAACATCCTACTACCAGGGTTTTTATGGGGGCTTCATCTGTAGGTATGATTGAGTACTAACTCCATTTAAATAAAACCCTTCTCCTTTCTCAAGAAAATGGAGGGTGAGAATTCCAAGCTTCTAATCATGGCTTCATCTTTCTGGTGACTAGCCCTCCTTTGGAGCATTCCAGGAACCCACCCAGAGTGACTTCATCAGAGCAAAAGACACTCTATCACCGAAGAAATTATAAGGATTTCTGGAGCTCTGTGCCAGGAATGGGGTTGGGGTAGAAGCCAATATATGTTTTCTATTGTCTCCCGGGGACATATATTTCCTTGTAGTCATGTGTGGATGTGGGTCCCTCAAATTCTCTGGAGCTATTTTCATGCTTCTTGCTTTCTCAGCACACCAAACATATCATTGCGCCTAGTCTGTTGGAGGCCTGCTTCCCACCTGACAAACTCTGCTCAGAGTTGGTTCTCTTGTTGTGACAATTGTCCCACAAAAATGCCCACTGAGATATTGTCCTCCTTCCTTGGTTCCTTACTGGTAAAAAAGCAGTATCATTGCTTTTGGGATGTTTTCTTGTAAATATGTGATGCTTTATCATGTTTCAGTTTGAAAGAGGTCCAAAGAACATTGTTTTGGACAACTTTGAAGGTTTTGATAATTGGTAACCATCTTATCTGTGTGCATTTGGCTGTTGGACAATCATATTCTAGGGGAAGGAAACTAAAATCCATTGGAAACCCATTGGGTGTTGGGCATGATTCTACGAACTTAAATGTATTTTTATCCTCCTTTATTCTTTATAACAACACTCTGGGGGATGAATTATTATGAAGGAGTATAATTATTCAATCAAAGAGGACAATGAAAGGAAAAAAAAAGACATCTGACTTCAGATTTCTGAATAGGGGTAATAACACTTTCTTTATCATGGTTTCCCTTAATTACTCTTATGGAGAGTTTTTAGCTTCTTTCAGATATTTATAATTTCTAAAATGTATGACCATCCCAATAGGATTTGGAAATGGATACTGAACTTGAAAGCATATCATTTGGGACTATTTTAGGATGCAGGCAATAGACTATTCAACCAATTCTGGCATGAGCAAAAAGAGAGGAAATCTATGGGTTCATGCAACTGAAAAGTACAAGGTAGACATATATAGTTTGATCCAGGGTCTAACACAGGGTCCAAATCTCACTCTATTTCTTGGCATTAGCTCTCCCTATCCTGGCTTCAACTTCAGACTCGTAAGTGGAGGCAAGAAGGCTCTGGCAGCATCAGTCTTTTATGTTCCCAGATTTAAATCCAATAGAAGAAAATCATATGTTTTTTTTTAGCAGTCTCCAAAAGTTTTATTGCATATCACTGGCTGTGATTAGGTCAAAGTCTATCCCTTAAGCAATCACTACGGGCTGTGGACTGTGATGTGGTAGCTGGTCACATCTGAGATAATGGCCATCTCTGGAAGATGGAATATGTCTCCTTCCCCTTTGCACATGGACTTCGTGAGAGTGAGGGTAGGAGTTCCACAGAGGAAAATCAGGGTGCAGTTGCCACAAGAAAGTTAAAGTAGGCTTCATAGCGGAAACAACTGATGCTCAGAATAAACAGTACTTCTAAATCATGTCCCCATTCTTTACCCCTTAGAATAGGTTATAGTGTAAACATGTTATAAAAGCTTAACTCCCAAGTTTACAGTAAGGATAAAGAAGATAAACATTTATCCAGTAATTACTATGAAACACGAAAACTTTACATTTTTCGTTAGCTGTCAGAAAAGCTTAAAGCCATATTAGTGTTTAATGATAGGGATGTCTCTTTCAAAATTCTTAATTCAGTTGTTTATCTTATACCCTTTTATCATTTAACAATATATTATGAATATTTTTAGATGTTATTATATGTGACTTAAAAAAAAAAAGATTTTATTCCTTATCTTTAGAGAGAAGGACAGGTAGGGAGGAAGAAAGGGAGAGAGACATCAATGTATGGTTGCCTTTAATAGCCTCCAGCTATGGATCTGGTTGGAGACCTGGTTTGCAACATGGTTATATGCCCTGGCTGGGGAATCGAACCAGTGACCTTTGGGTTTGCAGGCCAGCATCTATCCACTGAGCCACCAGCCAGGGCTATATGTGACTTTTAATGACTGTTAGTATTCCTACAATGGATATGATTTACTTACACATGTTCCAACACATTTTCCTATATATAACTAAAATATAACAATGGTCATTTTTGTGTATAGATATAGTTAAGCCCTTAGGATAAATTTTAGAAGTGGATTTGTTCCTTTTTGCATAGATGGTGGAGATGTAAATGAAATATCATTCCTATATTGCTACTTGGCACAAGAACACTATGCTACAGTTGTATACATTTCATAGTTTCCTGGGAAAGGTCATTGATGACAGTTGAGCTGTCCTTGAAAAGTCATTTGGCAGTTCCAATTTCCCATCTGCTTTCTCATCTAATGGTCAAAGGGCATATTTTATTTTATTTTCAGATGGCTATCGCTATCCTACTTTGGTGTCTTATCAGACCTCTAATGCTGTCCGCCCAAAGTTTAGAGGGAGCACCCTGTCAAAGATGGGAAAACACTCAGGATACAGGTCAGAGCATACTTCCTGAAGAGGCAGGGCTTGAGGTAGGAACTATGTTTGAGCAACATCGAAGGCAGATGATGAGTGGATTGTACATGGTTTGCAGGGGCGAAGACCCTCTGGGGTACCTTGCCATAAGTCAGCACAGTGTAAAACCATTGGTACACAGAAGGCATAAAACAAGTTAAACTGAAAACCTACCACCTCCCAGCATTCATAATGCCACTTCCCAATCTGTGAATATAATATGCTCTTAACCAATAGTTTATCCTAGTAAGAGACCTCTGTTTAGGGTCTTGCTGATATCAGAGATGCACCTTCTTTGGGTTAGCAGGACCTATGTTCTTTTTATTAAGGAATGAGATGGACATTTTAAGACACCAGGACTAAGACTCATCAAAGGAACAGTCTTTGTTTACTTTCATTCTCTGGGAAAGGCATTGCCAAGCGACATTCAGATTTTGCAGCTCTTTACCAAAGATGGGGTTGCTCTAGAAGTTTGCACAGTCTAGCACCCCCTAGCGGGGAATGGCCCACTTGGTCTCAGTGAGTGAAGACAGAGGTCGTTTACCTGCTGTTCCTGGCCAAGTCCTAAGAGTGCTACCAAACTCCTTTGGTTACCTCCCCTGGGAAGAAAGGAGTGTGTCTCTCCGCTTGAGGTGAACAGTCCCAGTAGGCAAGTTTTCTCTATCACCAATACTTAAAGTGCAAGTGAATATAATTTATGGACACAGAAATTATTACAGAAATCTTGCACCACTGCATGCTTCATTTGCTGCAAGAAGTACAATCTTCTGGAAGGTACACACAGACTTGATGTGACAAAAGCACAGGGTCAGTCACAATTGTCTAATCCCATTGGTTTCTCATGAGAAAGAAGGAAGTATCACTAACTCTATGGGGAGTGTTAGGGAGTATTTGGGCCCATTAAACAGAACGTGTCCAGGGCCTTCCAGCCCCTTTATATCAGGTTGAAGCAGTAACTGAAAAAAAAAAAATCACTAAATGCTTTCTCTTGAATTGGGATGGCTCCAGAAATATTACTACTAGTGAGTCATTCAAGGGTGTAGCCAAAAACAATTCCAGACAGGTGGTGAGGAGAGGTTTTGAATTACTCCCTGTTTGAAGTTCCCCTGGGATAAATAGCCTGGGATCAACAGCAGTGGCTCTTGGCCTTGTGCTCTGGGCTTTTGCATGATCTGGGTCTTAAGAGCCAACTTGGTCCAACATGAAGCTGCTGTTACACCAGGAGGTAAACATGAATACACGTAGGTGGCAGACTGAGCAGCCTCCAAATGCATCCTTGTTTGTCTCCAAAGTCCTGGTTCTAAGGGCGGGACTTCTGTGCTGTTTATTCTTGCCCCAGCACCTGGCTTGCAGTAGTCATCAACATCTGCTGGATGCGCGAACAGATGGATGAACTAGATTAGGCCAGGACCGGGTCCAGCTGCCTCCAGTCCTGCCTGCAGGGCCTTCCTCCACGCGTGGGTGTGCAGAGCCTCTGAATCCTTACATATAAAATGGATATCATAAACTTCCTCATCGGACTATCAGAAGAATAAAATAAGATAATGCCTAGAAAAGGTTTCGCTAAGTCCTGCATACAGGAAGAGCTCAGCAAACGGGCACATCTGGGATTCTGTGCATCTGCAGATGCAGACAGCGAGCCTGGGGGGACAGCACACATCCCTGTTTCTGGAGGGGGTGGTGTCATGGATTCTGGACCCTGCAGTGTCAGGGTTATTCCGTCAGGTATGTGGGTCATGAACCACGAGGAAAAGTTCTGCAGTCACACAGTGGGGATGAGGTCAGGGTGAGACATGTGATAAAGTCACCCTGAGCCAGAAGCAGATTTGCTTGATTCTCAGGATAAGAGTCATGGTTGATTTCATAGCAGGTGAGGGACTTGAGCTGGGTCTAGTCTGGGTCTCCAATTTGATGGAGCTTCCTGTCAATCAGGTCATATATCTGCTCAGCAGGGATGGACCCTCCCTGCCTAGCATTTATAGAGCCATCATGACTGTAAAATTTGATCCCAGCAAGATGCACCACTGGGCAGATTTTATAGTGAGCTCTACATGTCAGAATCTCCTACAGCCTGTCTTCTGAGGGTGCCCCAGAACACTGGGACAGGAGCCAAGCTTTGTCCCCTAAGCCACATGGGGGATGACTCAGTTAGTGAAATTTTAATTGCTCAGAAATGAGTGATAGTGCTGTGAGTGATTACTGAATTATACCTTTGGTAATCAGTCATTCCCCCGACTAAAACGTGTTTCCCTTCTTTGCTTTCCTCTTAGGTGGAACTACATCTCCAAGAGAGCACATGTCAGGGCCCACACTGTGCCCGGACCGTGGTGTGCTTCAAGCAGGTTTATTCATCTTGTTTGCTTCCGTACACAAAAGTGCCTCTGCCTCGAATCCCAGGAGGCTTGGGGGCTCTCTAATATTCCTCGGCCCTACCTTTGAAAGCAAGGAGGTTACCTGAGTCCAGCACAGAGGCTGGATTCAAATGCTGAGCATGAACACTTGAGAGAGCTGATTTGTGCATTAACTATTCTTAATCTCAGAAAAGGGAATATTTAGATATCAGTCACTGGAGGAGGCCAGACGTTTTAGCAATAGAATTGTTTTACATTTAAAAGCTCCTGAACAAGTCACCCCCCTTTTCCTTAGTCTATAACTATGGCCACTCGGTGGAGCTCATCTTAATAAGCACACTTGGAGATCAAATCCCTTGTGTAGGGGGCACAAGTCTCCCAGAGCTGCTCTTTCTCCCAGGAGCCAGCAAGATGCAGAGAGTGCTGAACTTGGAACTGGAGGTTGGAATATTGGGGTTCAAAATTCTGGCTCTGGCCCTTACCTGCCAGGTGGCTTTGCATGGGAAACTGCTTCTTTATCTATAGAATACGGGGTGATCTCTAGAATTAAGTCCTGCTTCCAACATTCCAGGAGACTGAGCTAGCTTGGAGGGTCATTCAGAAATCTGGAAACAACATAATAACTGTGCAAATTGGCGTATCCTTGGTAACTCTGAGCTGGGGTCACAGACATTGGGCATTGGGTAGTATATAAAATCTCAGGGCTATGGCATTCCATTACATGCAAAGTCTCTTAGAGCTGCTTAATTTTCACTAGTTTTCCATGTAAAATTCTTTGATGGATAATTTCATCATGTTGGCAGATAAGAACTTTTATTAAAATAATGCTTCTTAAAATCTATAGGCACACTTTGAAGATATTGTGGGTTTGTTAGCTGTGCCATTGTTATTTAACTGAGCCTCAGTTTTCTCATCTGTAGAATGGGAATAATAATACTTTTTGAGCAGAGGAGGACCAAAATAAAATGTATGTAAAATGCTTAGACCAGTTTATGGCACTTAATACGTGCTCAATAAGTGGTTCCTTTTATAATTATGCATTTCTTGATTTTTAAATTTAATTTTATTGGTGTTGTATTACATCCATCCCCTTTTTTGCTCCCCTGTTCTCTTCCCCCTCCCACCCCTCCCCCAAATAATTCTGCATTTCTATGATGGCATTCATCACATTGCATTTGCTGCTTACTTGTTTTTCTCTCATACCAGCCCCTAGAGGACAGGGGCAACATTTTACTTATCTCTAGTACCCCAGTACCTGGCATGCACATCAAGCTGTCAGTTAAGTGTTTATTGGAGAAAGGAACAGAATCAACACCTGAAGGATATCTGCTACAGGCTCTAAAATTTCTACCCTTCCCTCACAGCTGGTTCTTTATACTCACTTGCTGAGCCTCCTCCAGGCCCCACCACCACCCCTAAGCCGGTTGGGAATCCCATCATCAGCTTCAGCCCAGGAACAAAGGCTTGTGCAGGCAGCCCCTTGGCTGGCAGAGAGGCAGTCATGGCAGGAACAGTAACACATTCCCAGCCAATCTGGACCTTCTCATGAACACTCTCAGGCCTGACCAAAACTGGAGCATGAAACCCCTGGGCCTCAGTGAGCCAGTCAGGCCCCAAGGGCCCCGAGGACACTGCAGCTGACCAGGGGGCTAGCCCTGCAGCTCAAAGATGCCATCGTGGAGGAACTGTCCCAGAGCCGTGCTGTTCTCTTATGTCCGTGCAATGCTGGCAGGGTGAATGCGCTTGGATGTGGAGGCCCCTCCGCCGCCCACTTGGGTGGCTTCCAGATGCGATGGGGCCTCTCTGGCTCCTGCTCCAGAATTTCTGCAGTTTGTCTGAGGCAGCAGAGGGAAGGGTGGGGGCCGGGGCTCAGGCCAGATTGTCAAGGAGCTGGGAGGCAGGGCTGCTGGGGGAGAGCAGTCCCCATCACCGCCTAGAGGTGCCCTCTGGAGGGAGGTGGGGCAGGGTAGTCTGAGGTGACAAGGCAGTAATGAGGACTCAGAGGAGAAAGGGCCCTGGGGCCCAGAGGCCCTGCAGGCCAGGAGGCCCTGACGCAGAGTAAGGGAGCTGGGGCAGCTAACTGACCTCTGGGGAATGTGGGAGAGGCCAGGGAGGAAACAGTGCAGAATTTGGAGAGAGGAGAGACGCAGGAAGCTGAAGGGGAGCAGAAAAAAGGAGGAAGGGAAAGGGCGAGAGGGTAGGAGAGAAGAGAAGCAAGAGCAGAAAGAGGAAGGAAAAGGGGGAAGGGAGAAAAAAAAAAGGGGGGGAAAGAGAAGCTCACACACGGATTAACAGAACGAGACAAAAAAACAGAGAGACCCACAGACCACACACATAGGAGGGTGAAAGAGAGAGAGCCCCAAGCAGGCAGAGAGGGAGTGGGGAGAGAAGCGGGGAGGGAAGGAAAAACATGGGACAGGGATGGAGGGTGGAAGAAGGGAAGAAAGAGAACGGGGAGAGGGCAGAGAGAAAGAAAGAGGGAGGAGAACCTAGAGAGAAGTGAGGAGACAAACGAGGAAGGGCAGGGGTGGAGGGAAGGTAGAGAGAGCGCAGGGCTGGGAGTGAAGGGGCGGGGGGGGGGGGGGGGGGGGGGGGGGGGGGGGGGGGGGGGGGGGGGGGGGGGGGGGGGGGGGGGGGGGGGGGGGGGGGGGGGGGGCGGAGGGTAGGGTAGGATAAAGAGACTAAGCTGGAGGGAAAATGGTGGGGAGCAGCTGCGAGGGAGAGGCTTGGCCAGATGCCCCCCGAAAAAGGAAACTTTGAGGGAGGCAAATCTGGCAGAGGACAGAGGTCCCTTTCTGCTATTACCAAATAAAAAGGTTTAGCAAACTGGGAAAGCACATTCCTTGGTGCTCCTGTCACTCAGCTAATGACTGGGGAGGGGGGCATGCTGTGCTCTCAGGAGCTGCAGTCTGCTTCCTGGAGGTCCGGGGGGCCCACCTTCTGCCCCCAGGAGGGGAGATGCAGTGGGGGTGGGACAGAAAAGGGAGCAGAGGGAGAGGGCAGATCTGCTGCCAGGGCACTGGCTGAGGGAAGGTGGTATTTGTTTGTTTAAAAATATATATGTTTTTATCAATTATGCTATTACAGTTGTCCCAATTTTTCCCCCTTTACCCACCTCCCCCCAGTACCCCCTTCCCTCTAGTGATCCCCACCTTACTTCCTGTTCATGTACGTTCCTTGGCTTCTCCGTTTCATATACTATTCTTAACATCCCCTTGTCTATTTTGTTCCTGCCAACTATGCTTCTTCATCCCTGTATGTTTTCCCACTTTCTCCCCGTCCCTGCTCGCAGCTGATAACCGTTCAAGTGATCTCCACATCTGTGATTCTGTTCCTGTACTGGTTGTTTGCTTAGTTTGTTTTTCAATATTCCTAGTTTGATTTTCTCTTTCTTAAATAAGTCCTTTTAACATTTCATGTAATAAATAATGGCTTGGTGATGATGAACTCCTTTAGCTTTACCTTGTCTGGGAAGCACTTTATATGTCCTTCCATTCTAAATGATAGCTTTTCTGGATAGAGTCATCTAGGTTGTAGGTTCTTTCTTTTCATCAACTTGAATACTTCTTGCCAGCCCCTTCTTGCATGCAATGTTTCTTTTAAGTAATCAAGCCCTGGCTGGTGTGGTTCAGTGGATCGGCACTGCCTGTGAACCCAAAAATCACTGGTTTGATTCCCAGTCATAGCACATAACCAGGTGGCAAGCCAGGTCTCCAGCCCAGTCCATAGCTGGAGGCAGGTGAAAGGCAACCATACATTGATGCTTCTCTCCCTTTCTTCCTTCCTCACTGCCCTTCTCTCTGAAAATAATGAATAAAATCTTAAAGAAAGAAAGAAAGAAGGAAGGAAAGAAAGAAAGAAAGAAAGAAATCAGCTGATAGTTTTATGGGAATTCCTACATAGGTGGTTCTCTGTTTTCTCTTGCTGCTTAAGATTCTCTCTTTATCTTAAGCCTTGGCATTTTATTTAATGTTATTATTTTTATTTTAAAAAGATTTTATTTATTTATAGAGAGATGGGAAGGGAGGGAGAGAAAGAGGGAGAAAAACGTCAATGTGGTTGCCTCTCCCATGCCAGGGGACCTGGCTTGCAATCTAGGCTTGTGCACTGACAGAGAATCAAACTGGCTACCCTTTGGTTTGCAAGCCAGGACTCAATCCACTGAGCCACACCAGCCAGGGATAGCCTTAATTATGATGTGTCTTGGTGTGGTCCTCTTTGGGTCTAACTTGTTTGGGACTCTTGGTGCTTCCTAGACTTATATGTCTATTTCCTTCACCAAATTAATAAAGTTTTCCTCTATTATTTTTTCAAATAAGTTCTGAATTTCTTTCTCTTTCTCTTCTCCTTCTGGTATTCATATGATACAGATGTTGGTATGTTTGGAGATGTCCCCAAAGCACCTTACGTTATCCTAATTTTTAAAATTCTTCTTCCTGGCTGTTCTGGTTGAATGCTTATTTCTTCCTTATGTTCCAAATCATTAATTTGAATCTGGCTTCACCCCCTCCACTGTCAGTTCCCTGTAGATTTTTCTTTATTTCACTTATTGTAAACTTCATTTCTTCCTTTACTTTGTTGCTGTACTCAATAAGCCCTTTGAACATCCTGATCACCACTGTTTTGAACTCTGCCTCTGATAGCTTGGCTATCTCTGTTTCATTTAGTGCTTTTTCTGAGGTTTTGTTCTGTTCTTTCATTTGGGCCATATTTCCTTGTCTCCTCAATTTGGCAGCCTCCTTGTGCTTGTTTCTGTGTATTATGTAAAGCTGCTTTGACTCCCTGTCTTAGTAGTGTGGCCTGTTGTAGAAAAGTCACCTGTAAATGTGTGGGGCAGAGCCTTAGGTAATCGCCAGGGTGGGGCAACTCACTGTACTTCACTGCTCTGTGGCTGTTTGTGGGAGGAGGGTTTCGAGAGGGAACAGTGCCACTGCCTGGCCTTTGGAGATTTGCCCAACACTTGCCCTGTGCAAATGGTGCCCTTTCAGATGTTGCTCTGGTGCTGAATCCCAGAGGGGGTAAGTTTGCATACATTTTAAGTCCCTATGAGCTTTTAAAGTGGACTCTCCTGAAAATCTGGCAGCTTCTTCTGCGCTAACCCCCACTGGTTTTTCCAGCCAGAACTTGTGAGAATTTATCTTCCTGGTGCTGGAACCCTGGCTGTGTGGTTTGGCCCGGGACTGGGATTGCTTGCTCCCGAGGTGCAAGCAATTTTTATCCACCATATGTGGATTCCACTGCCACCACCTCTTCATGTCACACTGCACCTCTCTACCCCTCTCTACCTGTCTTCTCACCTCTATCCCTCCTACTTGTCGGGATGAATGTGGTGTCTTTAAATCTTTGCGTTGTCAGACTTCCATACAGCTTGATTTTTTTGATGGCTCTGGGTGTTGTTTTGAGATCTAGTTGTAATTCTTTCTGTGGTTGTAGGAGGAGGTGAAGTAGGTTTACCTCTGCCTCCTTCTTAACTGGAAGTCTGAGCTCCCTTTGATGTTTGTTTATTCTTTTATTTGTTTGACAGATATTTACTAAGCAACTACAATGTACTGGGCATTGGCCAAGGGTCCAGAGCCACATAAACATCACTTCAGCCTCATGTTTTGAGCAATATAGTGGGGGATACAGGCAAAATGCATGACCTAGAATGACAGTGCACCAGCTTTTTAACTGATCTGTGCCTCTGTTTCCATATCTATAAAATAGGGTTTATAAGGGGACTGACTCTATAGGGTTGTTTTAGGTTTAAATGAAATCATCTATATAAAGTGCTAACCTGGTGCCTGACACAAAGCAATACTCTGACAGAGTTTACCTATCAGTGCTGGAACTTCTGAGCCTTGGAGGAGAAGGCATTTGCCAAGTGGGAGCAGAATGGGTGGATGCTTCCAGGCAGAGGTCACAAAGGCCATGAGAAGTGGTATGACTAGGGGAACTATGGAGTTAGTGAGAGTGATGAGCATATGGATTACTTGTAGTAGCATCACCCTGGGGAAGGGACTTGCTAAATATGTATTCAGATTCTTGGGCCTCTCCTCAGACCAACGAGATCAGGACCTGGGAATCTGTATTTTAATGGTTTCTATGTACCATTTTCCTCCATGCTACCCCAGGACCCTAGCCTACCTAGTTTAGGCCTTATCATGTTTCATATACTAAGCAGCTTTCTAATGGATCCAGCCCTGCTGCAGTGTCACTACCTATAATTTGATCATACTTCTTTGTGAAGTCTTCTCTGAGGGTTCAGAGCATAATGAATGGCTCACTTCTCCATTCCCACTGCATTCTAGCACTTATGCAACTACCAGAGTTGTTGATACATGTGTCTGTCTCTTCCTGTGCCTGTCCCCTACAGAAAGATGAGCCCTTGAGGGCAGGGCCTAATTTATCTTTTAGCCTCTGGCCTGACACATAGTAAGGATCTCATGAAGACTTGCTCACCAAATGGCTATCTGGCTCCCTAGAAGATGCCTGTGAGAGAGAATCCCCTTACCTACCCTTCTTGGGGGGTCTCAGGGTTTCCCCTTCTGTTTTCTTTTGTTCATCAGGGATTACTTGGTAGCAAGATGATTCTCTACAGGAAGAAATTTCTGAGCAGTGTACATAGTGATCTTAGACAGATTGATGTCAGGTTTTCCTTGAATGAATTTTGAGTACTTTGTGGGGTTCTGGAGAGAATCCTAAGCATGTTCCCCCATTTTGGAGCACTTTGTGTTTTGAATGAAGGTGGTGGTGGGTAATTTCTTTCTTTCTTTGCAGGTGAGGAAGCAAGGAGCTTGGGACCAGGGTGGTGATATTGAGGAATGGGGACAGCAAGATCTGGTCTGGAATTTGATTGTCTGGATCCAGGGTCCTAGCCTCTAAAGTCTAAGACTGTCATATTTTATGTTTTTTCAGCTACGAGTTAACTTACAGTTTTGCAGTTTCAAGGATTCCATCTAAGAGAGACCTTCAACTGGCATCAGTTGTGATGGCTCCAGAGGGGACACATTTAAAAATGGTGTTGATGTGAACACTAGGGCTGGGACCTGTGTTAGGTGACTCCTTAAACACATGGTTATTTAATTCTTATGATTTAAATACTAAATGGTTTGTTACATTACTTTCGTATTACTGATATAATGAAGTGCCACTACCCCCATTGCTTAAAACAGCACGAGTTTACTGTCTTACAGTTTGGAAGGTCAGAAGATAATATTTTTCCTTCCCCACCTTTGATGGATGAGGAAGCTGAGATACAGGAGGTTTAAAAAACATGCCTGAGATCACATAGCTAGTAAGTAGCAGAGCTGGATTTTTGCATCCCTGCCTGGGTCACTCCAGAAATGGAGCTCTTAACCACAGCCTCCCAAGCAGTTGAATGCCTTTTCCCTCCCTTTCATTGGGCTGATATTTACTGAGGGTCTTTGATTGACTATCATCGAACGTACATGGAAAAGGCTGATGATGAGATTCCCGTGGAAAAGAAAGGGATGCTCCCTGGAGTGGGTGCTGTGGTTGTAATTGTCAGAAAATATTTAGGAACAGAAACAAAAAGAATCCTGTTAGCATAACTGTGGGTGAACTTTAGTTCTATTTTTATTCTCAAAAATCTCCTTAATGTCATTGTTTCCATAGTTTCCATAGTTTTTAGAAAAACATCATCCCATACAGAACTAGTTTCCCAGCTTGATGTGTCATACAAGACATGGCCACATGGTGTCCCTCCAGCTCAGGCTAAACCTTTGAGACTGGCGACTTGGCCAGTCTCTGCCAGGCTGACTGGAGGCTAAGAGGACCGACCATAAGCCACCCAGCCAGCCCAGTTTCTAGCTGCAGGGGCGGTAGGGCGCTATGGCTGTGGGGCAGCGGGCACGGGGGACCATTTCTCAGGCCAGAGGACGATGATTTGTTTGCTCCCAAGGGAAGCAAAGGACAGTTCTGACATAGAAGTTTCATTCTGGGGTGACTTGAGGGTTGCCTGAAGGCAGGGCATGGGAAGGCTTAGATTTGCAGAGTAAAAGGTCTGGCTCTCAGGGGATTGGCTAACTGGAGGGAGGGTAGAAAGGAGGACAGAGAGGGGCTGAGAAACAGGAGGGCCCAGAGTTTTTGGAGGAGGGACTGAGGGGCAGCAGTGTGGTTGGAAGGAGGGGGTGGAAGGTTCATTCTGAAGTTCTGTTCCCACAACAAACACACCATGTCACACATCAGTAAGAAAAAAAGTTGACTAAAGAGGTTCTTTCCTTCCCCTAATATTTCACTTTTGTTTTCTTGCCCACCTGGCTCCAAACTCTTGACTTTTTACCTACATCCTGGGCAATTGATATTTTTTTGTTTGGTGCTATTTAACCTTCTTAGTAGCCTTTGGGTCTTCTGTAGGGCAGTGGTTCTCAAACTGGTGTATATCACAGTCAACTGGAGGACTTGTTAGAACAGAGTTTCTGATTCTGTAGGCCCGAGAATGTGCATTTCTAAAAAATGTTCTCAGCCCTGGCTGGTAGCACAGTGGATAAGGCGTCGGCCTGCGAACCCAAAGGTCGCAGGTTCGATTCCCAGCCAGAGCACATAACCAGGTTGCAAACCAGGTCTCCAGTCAGGTCTGTGGCTGGAGGCAGGTGAAACACAACCATACATTGATGTCTCTCTCCCTCTCTGCCTCTCTCCCTTCCCCTCTTTCTAAAAATAATGAAATAAAATCTTGAAAAATAAATTAGAGGGGAGCAAAAAGGGGATGGATGTAATACAACAACAATAAAATTAAAAAATAAATAAATAAATAAAATAAAAAATGTTCTCAGCCCTGGCTGGTGGCACAGTGGATAAGGCACCAGCCTGTGAACCCAAAGGCCTCTGGTTCGATTCCCAGCTAGGGCAACATAAGCAGGTTGCAAGCCAGGTCTCCAGCCAGGTCCGTAGCTAGAGGTAGGTGAAAGGCAACCATACATTGAGATCTCTTTCCCTCTCTGTTTCTCTCCCTTCCCCTCTCTCTAAAAATAATAAAGTCTTAAAAAACAAAAAACAAAATGTTCTCAGAGGATGCTGATACTGTGGTCCTGAGACCACACTTTGAGAACCACGGCTAATAAGGAATTTTTTTTCCTCACAGGGTCTGCCCTTGCACCCTGTATTTTGAAAGCCAAAAGCTAGACTCCAAGCCCTTCCACTGGTGCTTAGGTATAACCAGGGGGTAGGCTGTGCTCTCAGCACCTGGAGCTAGAAGTTGCAAGGCTAAGTTGGATTGGTGGGAGGTTGAGCGGCAGCAGCAGCTTCCCGCTGATCGGGCTGTCAGTATCCAAGTGTTGCCTGGATTTCCAGCTGCCTGGCTACCTGGGGTTCTTCTACCAGGTTGAGTCAGAACCAGGTGTTCCACCTTGCCGCTGATTTTGATTCTTCAATATCTTTATAGTAAATTCACTTCTGCTTAATATAGACCAAGTCCTTTCTGTTGCTTGTAGCCAAGATCTGACTCAACTTCTCCTCTGTACTGCCTCCCACTTTAGTGGCATGGAGGGAACTGAATGAACTTGGATTAAACTTGGCAGAGTTGAGAACTGGAGTCCTGAGTTCCTGCCTCCTAAGCAAGGAAGGGCTCTTCACTATTTCACATGCAAAGCTCCCACCTCTGATCTAGCACAGAGAAAGCCCTGCTGAAAAAAGTGTGTGCAGTATGAGGCATTTGCAGTATTAAATCTTTCTGAAATATGGCAGGACATCCAGATATATTTAAAAAGCCAAGCCACATTTAAATGAAATTGCAGCCCTAAAATGCTAAACTTCCATGACCAATGTTTTTATTAAAAAAAAAAAAAAAAACCAGTCCTCTCAGTAATTGCAGGCAGTTTTAAAAATGGTAGAACTCACATCCTGTCTTTTAAATATTTATCGGTTGTCAGCTTTTCATCTGTTTTAATAGTTCAGACCTCATTTGCTATAAAGTTACAGGTGCTGGGGGAGCAGAGGATCCCAAAGGGAAATGCTCTTCAAGTCACATTGGCCCCCCCACTTTTCCCTGTACACTACCCTGCAATCCCCTGGGAAGGAGGCTGTGGAGGAAAAGTAGGTAGTTCAACAGCAAAACCTGGTGGAGGTAAAACCAGTTGAAAGGCTGCACATGTAGAAAGGCTGTCCCTTCTCCCCTTGTACTGGGCTCTTGGCTTCTCGGTATCCCGGTGCTAGTGTGGAAGGAGAATGAGCTAGGGTCCCAGCTGATCCAGGTACTAGCTGTGTACCTTTGTGTTTTACCTCCTTGGGTCTTACATTACTTTCCTATTACTGCTGTAGTAAAATACCACAACCCCCATAGCTTAAAATAGCATGAGCTTATTGTCTTACAGTCTGGGAGGTCAGAAGTCTGAAACAGGTCTTACAAGGCTAAAATCCAAGGCTGTGTTCATTTTGGAGGCCTTAGGAGGGAATCCACTTCTTGCTGTTTTTAGCTTTTGGAGGATGGTCACATTTCTTGACTCCTAGGCACATTATTGCCCTGATCTCCGCTTTCACAGTCACATCATTTCTGACCCTCCTGCCCTTTCTTATAAGAATCCTTGTGATTACACTGGGCTCACCTAACAAGGTGAGGGTACTCTCTTCATTTAGATCCTGGATGGCAAACACAAGGCCCGCGGGCTGAATCCGTCCCTCCACCTTGTTTTATCCAGCCCGGCACCTTCAGCCTGGTTGGTACCTTGTTTCTACCCAGCTTGCTTAACTGTTAAGGAGTAGCTACATTTATACAGTCCTAACATGACATTCGGCCCTTTGAAGGCCACCGAGAGGCTGATGTGGCCCCCGGTGAAAATTAAGTTTGACACCCCTGATCTAGATCCTTAACTCAACCATATCTCCAAAGTCCCTTTTATTAAGTAAGGTAACATTCACAGATTCTGGGGACTAGTATATGAACATCTTTGAGGAGTCTACCATAATACTCATGTATACTATTCAGCTCACCAGAATTCTCGCTTATAAAAGCATTAATAAAATACATTTTGTTCAGACAGGAAGAGGAAAAATATCCCATGGTTTGATGAAAAGAAACATAATGAATTGTTCCTCCTACGTTTTTACATAGTTATAACCATACTGTATCTATAATTTGAAAGCTTTGTTTTTCACCAGATATTATATCATAATATATTTTCTGTGTTAGTCTGAGCAAACATTTTTATTGATGACACAATATTGCATTGCATGGATATAACACATTGTACCTAAGCCTTTCCTTATTTTGGAAATTTGGGCTTTTAAAAAAATTATTTAGTATAAGTAACTTTGTGACAAATAATTTTTTTTCACATAAATATTTTTGTTTTTTTATTTGTATGTTTTTCCTTGGGGTAGATTCCTAGCTGTAGAATTATTGCATCAAAGACATTTTTAACAGAAAATGTTTTTCAAAAGGTTTATGTAAGTTTTTGAAACCACCAGGCTCTGGGATTAGAATCTGGAAGTCTTTGATGTTACTATTATTATTTCTGCCATACACAATCCTCAAGTTCCTTTTCTGCAAAATGGGACTACTAATCACTACCTCACAGGGAGCTGAGATCAGAGACACTCATCTGGGAAGAGGGTGTGGTTGACAGTCAAGACCTGTGCAGCCAACTGGCACTTATTGCTCCTGTGACCTGAGCTCATCTCAGTAGGTGGGTTGGGAAGAGGTGCCTATGCTCCTGACTCAGTTGTACCATCCTATACTTGTGTGTGTTTCTTGTGTGTGTGCATGTGCACACGCTCCTATAAGCACATAGGGTTAGGATGGGGGCAGCATTCCATGCAGCAGCTCTTGCTCCTTTCCTTATGAAAGGCCCAGCAAACTTGTGGACACATGTCTAGAACATTAGTTCATAATCCTCACTGTGCATCAGAATAATTGTATAAGTTTTTTTAAAGCATGGATTTCCTGCACCTGAGAGGTGCTGGTTCAGTTAGTGTGGGGTGGAGCCTAAGCATCACTTAGTTCAAACTCCCCAGATGATCCTGAAATAGGAGAAAACACTGATCTTGGCTCATGTTTGGGACACCTGGAGAAAGAGCCAAGCGTCTTCTGAAAAGCTGGGATAAGTTCATGGCAAAGGCAAAAGGTTTTGGTTGGGTGTCTGCATTTGAAGACAAGGACTTTTACCTCTCCCTGTTGCCCTGCTCTCTGGTTTCACTAGCAACCCAGAAAAATTGTACAATGGGAGCTGGTTGAAGGTCTCTGGGTTTAACAAGGTAGTCATGAGGGTTTGCTTTGTGCCTACTGACACTGCTTTCTTTGATGAGGCCAGGCTATGCCTCGGAGCAGCCTGTTTCTAGAGCCATCTGGGCTCTGCAAGGGGGTGCACTTCTTTTGGCAACTCCTCTGGTTTCCAATGGGAGGGGTGAGTGGTGAGGGGATGCAAGCAGGTCTGCCCTGAGACGTCATCCCCTACTCATTGCCCAGGGGAGAGGAGAGACAGTAATCGTCTCCTGGGACAGCAGCCAGGACAGACAGTTGGCAACATGAGAAGTGGCAAGAGGGCACTTTTATCTGGAACTGTTGTTACTAAGATGAGCAGCCTCCTTTGACCTGGAAAAAGAGGACTCCTATTTTCTGATTTTCTTGTTTCTAGACATGATGTAGTGTCTTTAGGGGCTCCAAGTGCCACAGGCTGCATGAAGTTTTAACTGTCAAATTGAGGAATTTTAAGACTGACTCTGTGTTCTGTTCTGTAGAAAATACTCATTTCACCCATAGGCCCTCCTCATTTTTACATAAGAGAAAGAGTATATATACAAGGTCTGTCCCAAAAGTATTGGCCATGCAAGCTGTTTTAATTATACTAAATTGGCCCGATACTTTCAGAATACACTATAAACATTTATATATATATATATATATATAGACATCATCATGTTTTCGTGATTAGCTTGAACAGCCTCTTTATTGGAATGAGGTTGTTTATTGTCTCTCTCGCAAATGCTGCATACATAAGAGTCTAAAGGATTTGCATCTGGTGACCTAGTCGACCAGATTTCCTTTGACCAGAATTCAGGAACATCGACACTGAGAAATTCTTGCACCTTTTTGGCATTATGTGCTGATGCACCATCTTGTTGGAAGATAAAATGACGTCCATTTTCGACTTCCTTTATCCATGGTACAACTACTTCTGTCAACTACTTCTGTCAAAACGTTAAGGTAAACATCCTGGATCTGTATTGATGATCTTCTGGACTCTGTGTACAATATCTGGACTTGTGCGATCCTTGTGCTCCTTATGCGTTTTCCTTGTTGGTGGGGCGACATCAGGATCAGCATCGTACACCTTCTTCATGTTGTCAACTGTAGGTAAAGGGATGTTATTGAAGTCTGCAATTTTCTTAGTAGTTGGCCCTGCATGCAGTCCAGAAATTATGGTTGCTCTAACTTTGTATTCCTTTGACATGATGGTTGCTCTAAGCATTTAATACTTTATATCTGAAACAATCATGTTAAATAATAACCTTAGAAACATAGCTTTTCAAAATTAATAAACATGTGAAATAAGGAGATGCAAAGTTATTGCCAATTGATTGCACACACACACACACACACACACACACACACATAATACAGGGTCCAACATAGTGAGCCCCTGTTCTGTAGTGCCTATTGTATGTGGGACACTATGCTAACCACTTATATAACTTACATGCATTTTCCTCACTTATTCCTCACAATAATCTTGGCAATTAAATACTATTGTCTTCTTACCTTATAGGTGAAGACATGGTGACTTATTATGGTTACATAATTTGACCAGCATCTCAGAGCTGATAATGGCAGGGTTAGTATTCAAGTCCAGTCACCTGAGTTTAGATCTTGTTCTCTGACTACACTGCCTTTTACCAACAGAAGGGCTGTGGTGAAGGTCAGTTAGAGGTGGGTGGAGCAGGAATGCTTTCTCTTGAGGACTGGGAGGAACAGGTTCTCCGGTGCACAATTCAGTGTCTTCCCTCCAGCGCTGCCTGGACTCAGCCCATCCAACCCAGGGGCAAGGAAACCTCTGGGGACTTTGGCCCGCCAGTGAGTGGCTCTGGAATTCAGGGGCCTGATATTTCACATGCCTGGGGAAACCCTGAGGCTCCAGAGCCAACCAAGTCCAAGGATCTCTTCCCCCTGCCCCATGGCTTGTCCTTTATCACTGAATTCCTCCTCCTAGCCTTCCTCCTCTCCCCTTCTCCTCCCCTCCATTCACCCCATCATCATCTACCCCATCAGATTTTCTGCTGGGTATAGATGTACAGTCTGGGCTGGGAGCCCTGCCAAAACAAGAATCAGCCCAAGTGACTGGGTTCTGATTCTCTGCCTAGGCCTCTCAGAGCTCTTTCCTTAGAGAGTTTGGTCTTATTATCTTGAGGCCCTCAGCAAGGCTTATGGAATGGGCTCATTGTTGATTGCTAAATTTTACATGGCTGCCCCAGAGGACCCTGTGGTCTTTGGGTATGGTTCCAGATGGCCCTGCTGCCCTTTGCAGGTCTCTGAA
Organism: Noctilio leporinus; assembly: GCA_004026585.1. Classification (NCBI taxonomy): domain Eukaryota; kingdom Metazoa; phylum Chordata; class Mammalia; order Chiroptera; family Noctilionidae; genus Noctilio; species Noctilio leporinus. The sequence continues at coordinate 41,754 of PVIW01009836.1, forward strand.
ATGTGTGTTGTTCCCGTCTCTGTCCTGGTAGGCCACTCTTTCTTTTCCTTCCTTCTGCAGAGGAAGCTATTTAGCTTTTGTGCTGCCAAACTAAAGCCAAGAGAATACTGGCTGTTGAGTGATTCTTCAGAGTGAACTAATCCAACTCTTCTGTAATACAGACATCTTGCCCTGCATTTTGCTCTCACCCAGCACCATTTCTTGTATTTGTGTAAAGGGATGTCTGCATAGGTATCCAGATATTCTACATGAATACAAGGCACTAACACCTGGGAAGGGAAGGGCAGTAGCTTCTTTATGATCTCAATTCAGAATGTGCTTATTAAAATTACACTCTCCACAGGGATGTGCTTTAATACTCTACTGATACTTACCACAGATCTCAGTGGACATCCGCAAAAATGGCCACGAATTTGGATATGGAGCTGATTTGGGCCAGATGTGTCAAAATCAGATACTAGAAGTCTCTTTGGACTTTACAGATGAGGAAACCAAGGCCCTGGGAGGTGAGCTAATGTTAACAGCCAGGGCTCAATCTCCTGAAGTTGCAAGGAAACTTAAAGTCCCTACTGTCGCTTGGACTCCCTTCCTGTACCACTCCAAACCCAAATGCAGACAGCTAGGTCAACAAGCTTCTCTTTTGGGAAGCAAAGAGTGCTATGTGTGAGTTCCATCATTTGAACCCCAAGATTCCAAGTCAGAGCACATGCCTGGGTGGTGGGCCTGGTCCCCATTTCAGGGAGTGAGAAAAGCAACTGCCCTATGTATCTCTCATATATTGATGTTTCTCTCCCTTTCTTCCTACCTTCCCCTCTCTCTAAAAATAAACAAATGAAATATTTTTTAAAAACCACCACAATAACTAACAGAAATGTAAAAACTCAATTTAGCTTGAAAAATAGAGGAGATGTATTGACTCATTAACTAGAATCCAGAGATAAGACAGATTTCAGGATGTTGATTGATCCGATGGTTCATTGACATCATCAAGGACCCAGCATCTTTTTGCCACTTTGCTCCATTATCCAAATTATCATTTTAAAGCTGTCTCTACCTGTGGTCACAGGATCACAGGGCAGTTATCAACAGCATTGAGGGGATGTGCTTCCTTGTTCACATCTAGCCAGAGGAAGGTAAAATGAGAAGTCCTTTGTGTTCAGAGGAAACCCATGTGTTTATTGGCTTAGGTCTGGTCTACCTGCAATCACTGCAGGAAGGGATTGGAATTACCTGACTCATTTAGAAGTGGAAAAATGGGATTCACCATTCCCTCCCAAATTGCAAAGTTTACATAAGGAGTGAGGAGATCGTTAATGTTGGGAAACAAGAACACAGTGTTCAATACAGAAGGACTAGGCAAGGGGTGGGCTGCCAAGCAAAGTGCCCTATGAGGAGGTCCATGTGGTGAGGAACTGAGGCCTTCTGCTAACAACCAGTATTAACTTGGGAGTGAGCCATTTTGGAAGTGAGTTTTCCAGCCCCAGTTAAGCTTTCAGACGACTGCAGCCCCAGCCAACATCTTAACTGCAGCCTTGTGAGAGAACCTGAGTCACGACCACCAAGCTATGTCCTAAATTTATGACTTTTAGGAACTGTATGAAAATAAATACTTATTGTGTTAAGCTAGTAAATTTAATTTGTTATGCAGCCATAGATAACTATTACTAACATGAGGAGGGAGCCAAAAAACCCAGATTTGTTTATTAAAAAATTGTGTATTTATTCTTACATGTTTAAACTTAAGTCACCTTCAAAGTACTCTCCAATTGATGCACTACACTTGTGGAGACATTTTTTCCACTGCTCAAAACAGTTTTTGAACTTATTGATTTTGATGCCTTTTAGTGCTTCTGCCATTTTTTGTTTCCCCTCTTCAACATTGGCAAGACATTTTCCTTTGAGGACTTTTGTCTTCTGGGGAAACAAGAAGAGTTGCTTAGGGCAAGATTGCGTGAATGGGGGGAGGGTCACACTATTTTTGGTCAAAAACTGCTGAACACTCAGTGTGGTGTGGGCAGGTGCTCTCATAAATCACCCATCATGAAATGAGCAAACATGTTGAAAGAGTCTTAAAAATTTTTTTTACTGAAGTCAAACACAAATAGCACCAGCTGGTACACTGCTACAGATGGGTTCCTAGGACACTCACCTAGCAGGGGAGCCTGTGCTACAAGGGGCCTGCCCTTCAAAAGATAATTCCAGGTATTTTGGGGTCCCTGCCGTATATCTGTAGGCATGCTAACTTACCCACCTTGCTAACTATAATCACCACAGCATAGAAGTAACTATAACACAGTTCATTTCATTGGGGCCATTGTATTAATTTCATTTGGGGAGCCCCAGAGAAGTGACAAGACCACAGAGAAGAATATGGCTGGGTTGTATGTCCTGGTCATATGTTTTTCTTGGCCAGTCTGTCATGGATATTATAGGGTCTTTCTTATATAGCTCCACAACTGTGGAGGCCCAGCATGCTATGGAAGGAGCAGAATTAATTCCTAGGAGCTGGAGAGTGGTACGGAAGTAGCTGGACAACTTGAACCTGAATATGGAGTGTGGTTGGGAATGACAGGTGACAAAAGAACTAGATTGCAACTCCCACTCCAATGTCTTGGTCCTCTGTAACTCTGGTGTAAAGAAGGGAACCTCAGTGGACTGGGTCTGAAAAAAATTGAGTTATGGAAAAGTAAAGTCTTGTTTTTTATGTACTTGAGCTGTGACCTTAGATTCATAGCCACCACAATTGTTGTAAAACTTGCTTGCTCCCAGCACATTTCTTCCTCTCTGCTCCACAACATACACACAATGAAATGACTGGCCCCTTCCCCAAGTACCTCCCCCACCTTGTGGAGCCCTGGGGACTTATAGGAGCTCCTCATCCTGCTCTCAGTGCTGTTATCCATCCCTACTCACATGGCAGCTGCTGTTTTACTGTGGTTTCTCAGATGTGGGCTAGCCCAGTTTGGCCCATAAAAGACTTCTCTCCGCTGATATCACCCTTCCTGCCATCACCAGTGATGAACTAGTTATTTTTGCATGATTCCTGTGGGTCTTTCCTCTTGCCATCTTCTTTCTCTGCTCAAATAATTGTTGAGCTGGGGTGGGAGAAGTTTTGTTCCCCAACTAATATTTATTATTTTCTTTTATGCTCTAAAAAGAATGGCCTTGTTCTTATTTTATAAAATAATGCAGCTTACATTTCAATCTTTATTTTACTCTTTCTTCATTGTTAGGCTCAAGGTCTACCTTCTCCATGAAGCCTTTGCTGATTCCCTTCTCCCTTCTTCATGCACAACCAATATCCCTATTACTTATTCATACCTCTGTGGTTTGCATACATTATATTGTATTAAAATGTTCAGGTTCTACATCTTTCTCTCCAAGAACCTCTGGAGGTAGGTATTGGGTCTGACTTATTTCTGTATCCTCAGTTACTAGTATAAAGTAGGTACTCAGTAAACATTTGATGAATTAAGGTCTAACAGTCCATAGCTCTAGGATTCTATATAGTATCTGCTGCAGATTCATAGAGATTTCATAATTCTAGGCCAGTATTTTTCTAGAGCTTTTGGCCTTGTTTAAGGAGTTTATGGAACTAAAGGGACTACCTATGAATGTCCCATATAAATTAATCAGGATTATTTTAAACATCTAAAAAAGAGGGCACTTTGCATTTTCATTAATAATTAGGATGGAGTTTGCATCTATGTTTCAGCTCAAATGTTAGCTCAAAAATGTTAGTTCTTTAGCCTTGAATATAACAAGAAAAATTAGAAACTAGTCCAGCATTTTAGGGTTGAATAGGTATGTCTTTCTGTTTCCACTTGAGTCCTGATTGAAGACATTACCTGCTGGTGGTTTCCTGTCCCTGCCAGATTCAGACTCAGGGGGTCATTCTGAGTGTGTTCCCTGTCGTTTAGGCCTGACATGAACTCCAGTAAAATGACCTGACTACATTCAAACTGTGTATGGTATGTGGAGCAGCTGGGGACACATCAGCCAGGTGTGTGCAGCATCAGGAGCTATAGATAGCTTGGGTTTAGGACAGTGATATTTCACAGGGGATCCCATTCTGCTCTAGAAGGTCACTGGCTCTGAGACCTGATGGACCCAGAGATGCTCCCTGGGTCCTCTTTCCCTCCTTTCCTCCTTCAGCAATTAGATGAAAGCATTAGTCATGTGTAGGAAGATGATTGTGGCTCTCTTCCCTCTCAGGAGAGGGCTCTGTTCCCTGAGCCCAGGCCTGCATTGCTAGGAGGGGCAGAGGTGATTTTATTCGGGAGTCAGGCCAGCGTGGCCCCATGTCAGCCTGGCTCCTTCTACCTGGGCTGCAGATCAGCTCATTGGCACCTATCCCATGCCTGCACGCATCTCAGAATGCTTTCCCTACTCTAGTCTGAACTATGGCTTTTGGTTCAGGACCTCCTTTCAACAGCCCCCTCACCTGCTTCACTAATAGGCACCAACTGCTGATGACTAGTCTTGGGTCTTGGGTCTCAGCAGTGGGACTCGATTCATCCTCTCCAAACACATGCTGCCCCGTGGGGGACAGATGCCATTGCAATTGTTGAAGAGTCATTTCACTTACGCTCACAAAGCACATAGGAAATGGGCTCCCTAAAACCCTTGTTCATCCAATGTACCAGGGGCCAGAACAAAAGGACTTAGAATTAACCATGATTGGACCATTCAATTCTTTGATTAAAAAGTGCAGAGAAGCCGGATGCCTGGGCAATCAAGGAGGCTCTAAACCGAGAATGTTATTGTTCAAATAAACCTCTCGACAAGAAATGAGCACCGTCTGTGCAGAGGGAAACACCAGCCAGCCATGCTATGCTTGGCATGCCATCTTGGGAACCTACTGCAAACTGAGAGGAGGTTTAGGGATGGCGGCATGACAGCTGTTGCCACTTTAAGGTTTAATTTTGCAAGGGCCACTGGCTCTTTCCTCCGGGAATCCATATGCCAAGTGGGCACTTGCCAAAAGTGAGTTTAGTGCCTAGAAACGGTTACTAAATTAGATGTTTTCTTGGATGTTTTAACTGACAGAGAACACGATCCAATGTCGTGTTATCCAACTTTTGCTGGATGTCAGAAAAACAAAGGGGGTTTTAAAAATTCCCATGACCATGCTACACCTAGATCAATTAAATCTAAACATTTGGGGATTGGGACCTACATAGGTATCAGTATTTTAAAAAAGTTTCCAGGTGATTGAAAGAACTAGTCTAGTCATTTGCACTTTCCCTTCAAACTCCTGTATTAAAATAATTGAATTGTTTTACATACACACACATACATACACGCACATACACATGAAGTCTGTCCAGAAAAGGTCAAGCCATTGTTAATATAATGAGGATGGTTTGGGCAACATGGATGCAACAGGGCAGCCAAGGAGAGTGGACTGGAATGCACATGTGTGAACAATGATGACTTCACTGTACTAGTCAGTGGGGGTGGTAGATGCCACTAAGTGAGCATGTGTGCTGTGTGGCTGTCACATTCAAAATGATTGAGCAAGTAGAGCAAGGAATCTGCATCAAGTTTTTCATTAAGTTTGAACATTCCTTTGTGGAAAGTATTCAGATGATTCAGAAGGCCACAGCTATGGGCAACTGGTAATTGGCAGCTTCATCATGACAACATGCCCACATGAACATCATGTCTCACGCAGAGTGTTTTGGCAAAACATCAAATCATCCAGGTAACTGAGTCCCTCTACAATCCAGATTTGGCACCTTGTGACTTCTGCCTTTTCCCAAAATTAAAATCACCATTGAAAGTGAAGAGGTTTCAGACCATTGATGACATTCAGGAAAATATGACTTGGCAGCTGATGATGATTGGGAGAACTGTGAGGTCCAAGGTGCCTACTTTGAAGGGGCCTGAGGAGTCATTGTCCTATGTACAATGTTTCCTGTATCTTGTATCTCCTTCAATAAACGTCTCTATTTTATATATTTCATGGCTGGACACCTTCTGGACAGACCATACCTATAATCTATATCTGTCTATGTCTATGTCATCTTTATCTATATTTATATCTATATTTATTTCCACCTAGGTACCATGTAGAAAATGTGCTAGATTTCAGTTGCTATTGATCTATTGCTCTATGCTGGTTTTCTTTATTTTGCTTTAAGGAAACATCTTAAACTTTCTCTCACTTTTACTCTCAGTGCTAAAATGTCCAGATCATTTCTGAGAAACTGGTGCTGAAAGCTGAGAAGGAAATTCTGCCTTTGGAGATAGATAAAATTTGAAATTCGTGCTCAGAATTTTAAGAAAATATTTTGAGTTGAAAGAAATAGATAAGGTGATAACAAATATGAAAATGCAAAGACTAAGAAGGGGGTCAGAATCTGTTATAAAAAGTACATACAGGCCCTGGCTGGTGGCACAGAGGAAAAGGTGCTGGCCTGAGAACCCAAAGGTCACTGGTTCAACTCCCAGCCAGAGCACATAAGCAGGTTGCAAGCCAGGTCTCCAGCCAGGTCTGTAGCTGGAGGCAGGTAAAAGGCAACCATACATTGATGTCTTTCTCCCTCTCTGCCTCTCTCGTTTTCCCTCTCTCTAAAAATAATAAATAAAATCTTTAAAAAAAAAAAAGGTATGTACAAAAACATTTACCTCATTTTTTTTAATCCGGAAATTAGGGATTCACCACCTTTCAATTATCTTATTTTTTTTTTATTGCTTTTTTTAAAGCAATCACAAAACTGATTGGCTTAAACCAACATCAAACTGTTGGTATTCAAACTAAACAGAGACTGGTCTGGGCATTAAAGGCCTGCCTTGAAATGACTAGAACCTATCTCACCTATGTGAAGTGAAGTATTTCTCAAATTTCCATGGTCTGTTACTTTCTTTCTTTTTTTTTTTTTTTTAATTTTATTGTTGTTGTATTACATCCATCCCCTTTTTGCTCCCCTCTGTCCCCCCACCCACCCACCCATTCCCCCCAAAGTCAATCCCACCTGTTGTCCATGTCCATGGTTCCTTTATACTAGGTTCTTGTCTAAGCTGCTCCCCATCTTTGCCTCTACCTCTCCCTCCCCCCTA
>PVIW01009837.1:0-31805 GCA_004026585.1 Noctilio leporinus
AAATGTCCATACTATCCAAAGCAATCTACATATTCAATGCAATCCCAATTAAAATACCAATGACAGACTTCACAGAAATAGAAAAAATACTTCAAAAATTTATATGGAGCCAAAAACGCCCACGAATAGCCACCACAATCTTGAGAAAGAAGAACAAGGTAGGAGGAATCACAATCCCGGACTTCAAACAATACTACAAAGCTACTGTCATCAAAACAGCATGGTACTGGCATAAGAATAGACATATAGATCAATGGAACAGAATAGAGAGCCCAGAAATTAACCCAGGACTCTATGGTCAACTCATATTTGACAAAGGGGGAAGTAACATCCAATGGAGTAAAAAGAGTCTCTTCAACAAATGGTGTTGGGATAACTGGACAGCAACATGCAAAAAGATAAAACTAGACCACCAACTTACACCATACACCAAAATAAACTCAAGATGGATAAAGGACTTAAACATAAGCAGTGCCACCATAAAGGTCCTGGAGAAAAATATAGGCAGTAAACTTTTGGATATCCTACGCAAAAATATGTTTACTGATACTTCACCAAAGGCAAAGGAAATCAAAGAACAAATCAACAAATGGAACTGTATCAAATTGAAAATTTTCTGTTCATCTCAAGAAAATATCAGCAAAATTCAAAGGGAACCAACTGTATGGGAAAACGTAATTGCCAATGATACCTCAGACAAGAGTCTGATCTCCAAAATATATAAAGAACTAATGAGACTCAATACCAGGGAGACAGACAGCCCAATTAAAAAATGGGCAAAGGACCTGAAAGACAACTCACTGAGGATGATATACAAAGGGCCCAGAGGCATATGAAAGAATGCTCAACATCACTAGTCATCAGAGAGATGCAAATTAAAACTACATTAAGGTACCACCACACACAGGTATCAGAATGGCAATCATCAGCAAATCAACAAACAAGTGTTGGTGAGGATGTGGGGCAAAGGGAATCCTCATACACTGTTGGTGGGAATGTAGGCTGGTGTAGCCACTGTGGAAAACAGTATGGGGTTTCCTTAAAAAGCTAAAAATGGAACTGCCTTTTGATACAGCAATTTCACTACTTGGACCATACCCAAAGAATCCTGAAACACCAATTCATAAGAACCTATGCATACCTATGTTCATAGTGGCACTATTTACAATAGCCAAGTGCTGGAAACAGCCTAAGTGCCCATCAGTGGATGATTGGATCAAAAAACTTTGGTACATTTACACAATGGAATTCTATATAGGAGAAAGAAAGAAGGAACTTGTACCCTTTGCAACAACATGGATGGAACTGGAGAGTATTATGCTTAGTGAAATAAGCCAGTCAGTGAAGGACAAATATCATATGATCTCACCCATTACGGGACAATAGTGAGCAAAACTAACAATAAGCAAAACAGAACCAAGTATATGAATACAAGGAATAGGCCTTCAGTGGTCAGGGGGAAAGCGTTTGGGGGGAGGGGGGAGGCAGAGGCAAGAAAGGGGAGCAGCTTAGAGAAGAACCTATTATAAAGGATCCATGGACATGGACAACAGGTGGGATTGACTTTGGGGGGAATGGGTGGGTGGGGAGGGGGACAGAGGGGAGCAAAAAGGGGATGGATGTAATACAACAACAATAAAATTAAAAAAAAAAGAAAAAAACAAAAAATAGATTTTACCACAAAGGCCACAAAAAGACAAAGAAAACCTTTCATAATTCTTAAGGTAACAATCTATCAAGAAGAGTTTACCCTTGTAAACATATATGCACCCAACATAGGGGTAGCCAAATACATAGGGGAAATCTTGCATGACTTCAAGACGGATATTGACAACAATGTACTTATGGTAGGGGATTGTAACACTCCAGTATCAACAATGGACCGGTCTTATAAGCAAGAAAATGCCAAGGATATTGTGGCATTGAATAGCACTGTAGATCAAATGGAAGTAATTGATATATACAGAAATTTTCACACTGAAGAAGGAAAGTGCATATTCTTTTCAAAACCACATTGACATTTCCAAAAGTAGACGACATGATAGGACAGAAAACAGGCCTCCACAAATTCAAGAAAATTGAAATCATGCCAGGAACCTTCTCATATCACAATGGCTTGAAACTAGAATCCACCTCACAGAAAAAAATCCAAAAACATTAAAATTCATGAAGACTGAATAGCATGCTAATAATGAATAGGTTAATAATGAGATTAAATTAAGGATCAAAAAGTTTCTGGAAATAAATTAAAATGAACACACAAAAGCCCAAAACCTATGTGACACAGCAAATGCAGCCCTCAGAGAGAAGTTCATAACAACACAGGCTTACCTAAAGAAGTCAGAAAAATCTCAAATAAACAACTCAACCACAAAGCTACAAGAACTAGGGGGGAAACAAACAAAGCCCAGAGCAAGTAGAAGGAAGGAAATATCCAAGATCAGAGCACAATTAAATGTCAGAACCTAAAAGTAAAATAAAAGGATCAATAAATTCAGGAGCTGGTTCTTTGAAAAGATAAATAAAATTGACAAGTCTTTAAACAGACTTATCAAGAAAAAAAAAGAGAAAGGACCCAAATAAGTAAAATCATAAGTGAAGAGCAGAAATCACAAACAATACCATGGAAATACAAAGAATTGTGAGAAATTACTACAAACATTTCTATGACAAGAAACTTGACAACCCAATTGAAATTTCTGGACATGTATAATCTTCTAGAACTGAAACGATGAAGCAGAAAGCGTGAATAGACTAATAAGAATGAGTGAAATTGAAGCCGTAATAAAAAAAATTCCCAGTACACAAAACCCTTGGACTGGACAGCTTCACAGGCAAATTTTACCAAATATTTAGGGAAGAACTAACTCTTATCCTCAACCTACTCCAAAAAATCCAAGAGGGAAGACTCCCGAACTCTTTCTATGAGGCCAATATTATTCTAATCCCAAGATTAGATACAACAATGAAAGAAAACTACAGACCTATATCTCTGATGAACATAGGTACTAAAATTCTCAAGAAAATATTGGAAAACCAACACTTGTTAATTTGTTGATGATTGCCGTTCTGACCGGTATGAGGTGGTATCTTACTATGGTTTTAATTTGCATGTCTCTGATGACTAGTGATGTTGGGCATTCTTTCATATGCCTTTGGGCGCTTTGTAAGTCCTCTTCAGATAGTTGTCTGTGCAGGTCCTTTGCCCATTTTTTAATTGGGCTGTCTGTCTCCCTGGTGTTGAGTTACATAAGTTCTTTATGTATTTTGGATATCAAACCCTTGTCTGAGGTATCATTGGCAAATATGTTTTCCCATACAGATGGTTCTCTTTTAATTTTGCTGGTGTTTTCTTTAGCTGAACAGAAACTTAAGTTTGATGTAGTCCCATTTGTTTACTTGTTCTTTTATTTCCTTTGCCCTTGGATAAGTATCAGTAAACATATTTCTGTGTAGGATACCTAAAATTTTACTGCCTATATTTTTCTCCAGGGCCATTATGGTGGCACTGCTTATGTTTAAGTCCTTTATCCATGTTGAGTTTATTCTAGTGTATGGTGTAAGTTGGTGGTCTATTTTAATCTTTTTGCATGTTGCTGTCCAGTTCTCCCAACACCAGTTGTTGAAGAGACTGTTTTTACTCCATTTTATGTTCCTTCCCTTTTTGTCAAATATTGACCATAGAGTCTTGGGTTTATTTCTGGGCTCTCTATTCTGTTCCACTGATCTATATGTCTATTCTTAGGCCAGTACCAGGCTGGTTTGTTTACAGTACCCTTGTAGTATAGGTTGATGTCCGATGTCCGGTATTGTGATTCCTCCTACCTTGTTCTTCTTTCTCAGGATTGCTGTGGCTATTAGTGGGTGTTTTTATCTCCATATAAATTTTTGAAGTATTTTTCTCTATTTTTGTGAAGTATGTCATTGGTGTTTTAATTGAGATTGCATTGAATCTATAGATTGCTTTCGGTAGTATGGACATTTTAATCATGCCAATTCTTCCCATCCTTAAACATGGTATATGCTTCCATTTATTTGTATCTTCCTTAATTTCTTTCTTCAATGTTCTGTAGTTTTCTGAGTATAGATCTTTAACTTCCTTGGTTAAGTTTATTCCTAAGTACTTTATTTTTCTCATTGCTATGGTAAATGGGATTTGTTTTCTAGCTTCTGTCTCTGATGTTTCATTTTTGGTATACAAAAGTGCTTTTGATTTCTGGATATTGATTTTATATCCAGCTATTTTGCTAAATTTGCTTATTTGGGTAAGTTTTTGGTGGAGTCTATCAGGTTTTGTATGTATACTATCATGCCATCTGCAAATAATGACAGTTTTACTTCCTCCTTTCCAATTTGGATACCTTTGATTCCTTTTTCTTCTCTGAGAGCTATGGCTAGAACTTCGAAAACGATTGTTGAACAGAAGTGGAAAAAGTGGACAGCCTTGTCTTGTTCCTGATCTTAGGGGGAAAGTTTTTAGTTTTTGTCCATTGAGTATGATGTTGGCTTCAGGTTTCTTATATATGGCCTTTATTATGTTGAGGTATGCTCCCTCTATTCCCATTTTGCAGAGGGTTTGTATTATAAATGGTTGCTGTATTTTATCAAATACTTTTCAGCATCTATAGATATGATAATATAGATTTTGTCTTTCATTTTATGTGCTGTATTACATTTATTGATTTTTGAATGTTGTATCATCCTTGCATCCCTGGGATGAAACCCACTTGATGGTGGTGTTTAATCTTTTGAATGTATTGCTGGGTCCGGCTGGCCAATATTTTGTTGAGAATCTTAACATCTATATTCATCAGAGATGTTGGCCTATAATTTTCCTTCTTAGTTGTGTCTTGGCCTGCTTTTGGGATTAGAATAATATTGGCCTCATAGAAAGAGTTTGGGAGTCTTCCCTTTTGTTGGAATTTTTGGAATAGGTTGAGTAGGACAGGAGTTAGTTCTGCTCTAAATGTTTGGTAGACTTCATCTATGAAGCCATGTTGTCTAGGGCTTTTGTGCTTTGGAAAGCTTTAAAAAAAGATTTTATTTATTATTTTTATAGAGAGACAGAGAGGGAGAGACATCAATGTATGGTGGTCCTTCCCTTTCCTCCAGCTCTGGATCTGGTTGGAGACCTGGCTTGTAATCATGTTATGTGCCAAGGCTTGGGAATCGAACCAGGGACCTTTGCGTTTGCAGTCTGGCACCTTTTCCACAGCGTGATCAGCCAGGGCTGAGATTTTTGATTAATTCTTCATTTTATCTAGTTGTTACTGATCTATTCAGGATTTCTGCTTCTTCTGGGTTCAGTTTTGGTATATTATATGTGTCAAGAAACTTGTCCATTTCATCCAGGTTGTTTTATTTCTTGTCATATAGTTGGTTTAGTAATTTCTTACAATTCTTTGTATTTTTGAAGTATCAGTTGTGATTTCTCCTTTGTCATTTCTGATTTTGTTTATTTGCATCCTCTTTCTCTTTATGTTGATGAGTCTGGTTAAAGGCTTGTCAATTTTGTTTATTTTTTTCAAAGAACCAGCTCCTGGATTTATTTAATCTTCAAGTTGTAGTTTTAGTCTCTAAGTTATTTAATTCTGCTCTGATCGTGATGATTTCCTTTCTTCTACTTGGGCTCTGTTGTTGCTCCTGTGGTTCTTGCATCTTTATAGTTAGGTTGTTTGTATAAGCTTCTTCTGTCCTTTTTAGCTAGGCCTGTGTTGCTCTAGATTTCCCACTAAGGACTGCCTTTGCTGTGTTCCATACATTTTGTGCTTTTGTGTATTCATTGTCATTTGTTTCCAGAAACTTTTTTATTTCATCTTTGATCTCATTGTTAACCCATTCCTTACTTGAAAGCATGTTATTCATTCTCCATGAGTTAGAGTTGTTTTTTTTTCCCTTGAGGTTGGTTTCTGGTTTCAATCTGTTGTGATCTCAGTAGCTGCTTGGTATGATTTCAGTTTTCCTCTATTTGTGGAGACTTGTCTTGTGACCTACCATGTGGTCTATCATTGAGAAGGTTCCATGTGCATTTGAAAAGAATGTGTAATTTGTTTCTTTGGGGTGAAAGGTTCTGTATATATCAGTTAGGTCTGTTTCCTCTAGAGTATTATTCAATGACACAATATCCTTGGTGTTTTTTGTTTGGAAGATCTGCCCATTGTTGATAATGAGATATTGAAATTCCCTACTATTAGTGTGTTGCTATCCATATCCATCCTGTAGTCCCCCAAGATTTTCCTTATATATTTTGGATCTCCTATGTTGGATGCATATATGTTTACCAGTTATTTCTTCTTGATGGATTGTTCCCTTAAGTACTATGAAATGTTCTTCTTTCTGTCTTTTTGTGGCCTTCATTGTAAAATCTGTTTTGTCTGAAATAAGTTTTGCTACTCCAGCCTTTTTTTCATGTCCGTTTCCTTGATACATATTTTTCCATCCCTTCACTTTTAGTCTGTGTCAATCTTTTGTTTGAGGTGGGTCTCTTGAAGACAGCATATATGTGGGTTATGTTTTATCCATCCAGTTACCCTATATCTTTTGATTGGCCCATTTAATCTATTTACACTTAAGGTTATTATTGACTGATACTTACTCATTGCCGTTTTTCCCCTTTGTACCTGTAATCATCTCTGTCTCTCTCTGTTTCTTCATTTTTTAAAAGCAGACCCTTTACCATCTCTTGCAATGTTGGTTTGGTAGAGATGTATTCTTTTAGTCTTCTTTTGTCTGGGAAACTCCTTATTTCACCTTCCATGTTGAATGAGAGCCTTGTTAGGTAGATTATTCTTATTTGCAGGTCTTTTTTCCCAATGACTTGGAATATTTTTTGCCATTCCCTTCTGGCTTGTATTGTTCCTGTTGAATAGTCATTTGATAACCTTATTGGAGCCCCCTTATATGTTATTTGCTGTTTCTCTCTTGATGTGTTTTGGATTCTCTCCGTGTCTTTGAAATTTGCCCTTTTAATCATAATTTGTCCTAGAGTGGGTCTGTTTGGATTCTTCCTCATTGCTACCCTCTGAGCTTCCTCAACTGGTGTAATGTGTTCACTCATCATGTTAGGGAAATTTTCTATCATTACTCTTTTGAACAGGTTTTTCATTCCTTGTTTCTCTTCTCCTGGTATCTCTGTGATATGGATATTATTGTGTTTCATGTTGTCCTGCAGCTTTCTTAAAACCTGTTCATTCTTGTTCAGCCTTTTTTCATTTTGTTGCACTGACTTGGAATATTTTTCTGTTATCTTCCACCTCGCTGATCTGATCCTCTGCTCCCTCAAGCCTCCTGTTGATTACTTCTACTGTATTCTTCAATTCAGTAATTGTATTTTTCATTTCCTCATGGCTCTTATTGATAGTTTCTACATCCTTTTTAAGGCTGGTATAGTTCTCAGTAACTTCCTTGTAGATTCCCTGGGGTTCTTCATAATTCCCGTGGAACTGTTTGTAATTTTCTTTGAGCTTGCTGAGCTTCTCTGTCATCATTATTTTGAATTCTGTATCTGATAGCTTGCTTGCCTCTGTTTCTTTTAGTGATCTTTCTGGGGATTCCTCCTTTCCTTTTGGTGATGGACTGTTTCTTTTTCTTCCCACTTTCAGGTTTCTATTCTTGTTCGCTTTTGCTTTATATATTGGCTTTTTTTAGCTCCTGTCTTTTTGATGTGACCCTCTGCCATGTAGAAATTCATTATCTTTGTTGATTCACCTCTGTTGAGTTCAGATCATTCCATAGTCTGGGCCTAGTCAGCCTGTTGGAGCCAACCAGAGACCCACTGTATTTGCGCCCTTCAGTTTTTAATTCAGTTGATCTGTGCTCAGCTATCAGGTGTAATTACCACTGGGAAGGACTGATTATCTCCATTGTAAACCAATTAACCTGTGGCCAGTGGTCTCCTTAATCACCTCTGGGCAAGGCCAGTTAATTAAGTTGTAATCCAATCAGACTGTGATCAGCTGCTAGGCTCAGGTACTGCTAGGCTGAATAGATGGATTCTTTTGTAATCCTATTAACATGTGATCCACCACCAGGCTCAGATGCAGCTTGGTGTGACAGACCAGTTAAGTTGTAAATCAATGATTCTGTGGTCAGCTGACAGCCTCAGGTCCCACTGGGCTAGGCAGAAAGATTCAATTGTAATGCAGTGAATCTGTGATCAGCCAACAGGCTCAGGTGCAGCTTGGTGGGACAGATTCAGTTTTAAATCAGCGAATCTGTGATCAGCCACCTGGCTTAGGCACCACTGTTCTAGACAGAGGATTCAGTTGTAACCCAGTGAATCTGTGATCAGCTGCCAGGCTCAGGTGCCAATGTCTTGATAGAAGGATTCAGTTGTAATCCAATGAATCTGTTATCAGCTGCCAGACTCAGGTGCCAAGGGTTGGGACAGACAGTTTCAGGTATAAATCAGTGAATCTGTGATCAGTCTTCAGGCCCAGGTACAGCTGGCCAAGGCAGACAAACTCAGTTGGAAACTAATGAATCCAGGATCAGCCACCAGGCTCATATGCCACTGGGCAGGACCGACTGATTGACGCAGCTGTAAATCAGAGAGTTTGTAATCAGCTGCCAGACCCAGGTGCTGCTGGGCAGGAGGGACATACTCAGTTGCAAACCAATGAATCCACTGTGAGACACCAGGCTTATACACCACTGGGCAGGACTGCCTGACTGACCCAGCTGTAAGTTAGGGAGTTTGTAATCAGCTTCCAGGCTCAGGCACTGCTGAGCAGGGCAGATTGTTTCCAGTGGACAGGGTATGAGGACCCCTCAGATGGAATCCTCTTGGCACAGAGCAGTCCACCTGAGGTGTGGGCAGTGAGTTAGCACTGGGACCCCCACAGCTGCCTCCTCACTTCTGTCCTCCAAGGCGCCACCACAAACACTCCCACATGTCTCCAGTCCTCTATGCCCTCCCTCAGCTGGAGCCCAGGGTAGGTGGGTGCCAGAGTGTTTTCATTGTGGTCACCCTAGTAGTTCTCTGTCTCCAGCGTTCTCTTAGACTAGTAAACTCCGCCACTTTCCGCCCTTCTCAGCTATGTGCTGCTCTGCTCTCTGCCGTGTTGCTGTAGGCTGGGACACCCAGCTGGGGGACCAGAACCCACCCTTCTCAGGTGGAGCCTCTGGCTCTGTTCCTTCAGCTGCTGCCTGTGTTGGGGGCCCAGCCAGCCCTCTTGCATTTCCGCGATTCCTACCAGTCACCAGTCACGTTGTGATGAAGCATCCTCTTCTTTGTTCATTATTATAAGGCTTCTTTTCAGCTGGTGTTGTGTTGGTTATTCCAGATGATTTTTTTCTCAATTAAGTTGTAATTCCAGGTGTGACCTGAGAGGGATTGGTGTAACTCCACTTACTCCTCCACCATCTTGGTCCTCCCCCCTGTTTTCGGTTTTTATTTTTATATTTATATATATTTAAAGATTTTATTCATTATTTTTAGAGAGAAGGGCAAGGAGTGAGAAAGAAAGAGAGAGAAGCATCAATATATAGTTGTCTTTCACCTGCCTCCAGCTGGGGACCTGGCTGGAGACAACAATATATAGTTGCCTTTCATCTGCGTCCAGCTGGGGACCTGGATGGAGACCTGGCTTGCAACCTGGTTATGTGTGCCCTGACTGGGGAATCAAACCAGAGACCTTTGGGTTTGCAGGCTGGCACTAATCTACTGAGCCATACTAGCCAGGGGTTGTTTTAATTTTTTTAGATTCTGTTGTTGATAGTTGTGAGTTTGTTGTCATTTTAATGTTCTTAGTTTTGATCTTCTTTTTCTTAAGTAAGTCCCTTTAACATTGAACTCCTTTAGCTTTACCTTGTCTGGAAGTGCTTTGTTTGTCCTTCCTTTCTAAGTGATAGCTTAGTTGGATAGAATAATCTAGGTTGTAGGTCCTTGTTTTTTATCGTTTTGAATACTTCTTGCCAGTCCCTTCTTGCCTGCAAAGTTTCTTTTAAGAAAAAGGCTGATAGCTTTGTAAGGACCCCTTTGTAGGCAATTCTCTTCTTTTATCTTGCTGCTTTTAAGATTCTCTCTTTATCTTTAAACTTTGGCATTTTAATGATAATCTGTAGTCCTGTTTGTGGCTAGCTTGTTTGGGACTCAGTGCTTCTTGGACTTGTATGTATATTTCCTTCATCAAATTTTAGCAGTTTTCCTTCATTGTTTTTTCACACAAGTTTTCAATTTCTTGCTCTTCCTGTTTTCATTCTGACACACTTGTGATTTGGATGTTGGCACATTTAAAGTCATCTCAGAGTTTCCTAAGCCTCTCCTCATTTTTTTTCAATTCTTGTTTCCTCATTTTGTACTGGTTGACTGTTTATTTCTTCCTTATATTTCTTCCAAATAATTGATTTGAACCCCAGTTTCTTTCCTTTCACCATTGGTTTTGTGTGGGTTTTTCTTCATTTCACTTAGCATAGCCTTTACTTCTTCTTTTCTGCAATTGACTTAATCAATCATATATGTCAAATCTGTCAGCACCGTTATCACCAGTGTTTTTAATTCATCTGTTAGGTTGGCTTTCTCCTCATTGCTTAGGTCCCCCACTGAAACCTTGATCTGTTTCCTTTTTTGGGCCACACTTCTCTGTCTCCTCGAATTCACAGTCTGCTGTGTTTGCCTGTTTCTTAGATACAGCTGTCACACCTGTTACATTGTAAGGGACAGAACCTTAGGGATCCATCAGTATAGGGAGACCAGTTTCACCATGTTTTGGTGCTATATATGCGGAAGTGGTTTGTGAGTGAACAATACTGATTGCTCAGCACTCACTTCTTTTCCAGGCACTTCTGCTTTCCATGTGGGGCTGGTGCCTTTCTAGCCATTGCTGGGGCAGTGATTCCCAGCGTGGGTGTGTCTGAGGACTTTCTAGGACCAGGAGGCCCTCTAAACAAACATACTCTGTTGGGAGACTGGCAATTTCTTTCTCAGCCTCAACCTCCACTTTTTTTCCGTCAGAGGCAATGAGGTTTTATTTTCTTCCTGGTGCTGGAACTGTGAGCCATGCAGTCTGTTCTGGTGCCAGGAGCTCTTCCCAGGTGTCCCTTCTGGCACCCCTATGCTTTGGATGTTGGCATGTTAAAAATTGTCCCAGAGGTTTCTAAGCCTCTCCTCATTTTTTCATATTCTTTTTTCCTCTTTCTGTACTAATTAATGGTTTATTTCTCCCTTATGTTCCAAATCACTGATTTGAAACCTGGTTTCCTTCCCTTCACCTTTGGTTTCATGTGGATTTTTCTTTGTTTTATATAACCTAGCTTTCACTTCTTCCTTTATGTATTTGCTGTATTTGAGCATATCTGTCAAGCCTCTGAGCATCTTAATCACTTGCATTTCGAACTCTGCATCTGCTACATTGGCTGTCTCCTTGGCTGTTAGGCTGGCTATCTCTTCATCACTCAGTTCTGCAACTGGCACCGTGATATGTACCCTCTTTTGGGCCATACTTGTCTCTCAGCTTGACAGCTTTATGTGTTTGCCTTTGTGTCTTAGGTAGTTCTGTTGCCGTTGTTATTTTGTAAGGGGCGGAGCCTTAGAAATTCATCAGTGTGGGGCAACCTGTTTCACCACATTGTGGCGCTGTATGTGGGTGAGGTGTCTAAGAGGGCACAATGTCACTTGTCTGTTGAGACTGGCAGTTTCTTCCTTCACTCCAGCTCTCACTGATTTTGACAGTTAGAAGCAATGTGGCTCTATTTTTTTCTGCACTCGAACCGTGAGCTGTGTGGTCTGGCCCTGGGATCACTTCCCAAGCTTAAATGTATGACTGCACCTTTCACTGCAGTCTCAGTTCCCAAGCTCCTGCTGCAGCTGCTGGCCCTATTTTTCCCTGCACTGAAACAGTAGGCTGAATAGTCTGGTCCTATGACAGCTTCCCAAGTTTAAATGTATGACTGAACTTTTCACTGCAGTCTCAGTCTCTGAGCCACTGTTACAGCTGCTGGGTCTATATTTCCCAGCACTGGAATGGTGACCTGCATGGTCTGGTCCTGGGAACTCCTCCCAGGTTTAAGTGTATGACTGTGCTTTTTGTTGTGGCCTCACCTCTGGTGCCGTGGCTGCTGCTCCCCTCCCCAGCTCCACCCCTACTACCTATCTATCTGAGCATATCTTTACTTCTTTGCTGTACTTCCATGTAGTTCCATTTTCAGAAATTTCTGCATTGTTTTTATTTAGTTTTGAGGTAGATGTGAATTTCTTCTAGTTGCAAGGGAGATGTAGCATGTCTATCTATGCCTCCATATTGGACAGGAAGTCCTACCCCCTACTTTTTAAAATGTGAGACTGTTTTCTGTCAGCCAACCACTGCTGCCATCCTGCCACAGCCTCTGTGCCTCCAAACTATGTCCTTTCTGTCCTAACTCTGCCCCTCCTACATGTCTGGATGAGTATTTTCCCTTTGTTTCTTTGTTGGACTTCCATACAGCTCAATTTTCTGTTATTAGTGGTTCTCACCAGTTTTGAGGTAGCTGTATTCCTTCCTAGTTGTGGAAGGAGACACAGCTTGTATACCTATGCCTCCATTTTGGCCAGAAATCCAGAATTTATTTTTATATGACAACTTTGGACCACAAGGATAAAACAGAATTTTGCTACAATTTGAGTAAAATATCCAAAATGTTCATAGCCTTTAGTTTTTATCTCATAATTTTTTACATCATAATGAGTGAAACAGTTCTATTATGGATTATAGAGTATATGAGTATATGAAATAATTTTTTTAAATTTTAGGTGAAAGGTTTTTGATTGGGAAAATTCAAAGTCTCAATTTGTAGTTATGAAGCCTTAGTTACTTGATTCTGAATTGTTTTGGGCTTAAATAAAGTCTAGCTTTCATATTAGATAATCATCTGTTCAAAATGGTTAGAAGAACACCCTGGCTGGTGGCTCAGTGGATAGCCACTGGCCTGCAAACCCAAAGTTCTCTAGTTTGATTCCCCAGCCAGGGCACATAACCAGATTGCAAGCCAGGTCTCAAACCAGGCCTGTAGCTGGAGGCAGGTGAAAGGCAACCATACATTGATGTTTCTCTCCCTCTCTGCTTCTCTCTTCCCCTCTCTCTGGAAATAATAAATAAAATATTTTAAAAATGGTTAGAAGAATAATAACTGACAATGTAAAACTCTTTTCAAATAGTGAACATCTAGTCATGAACTTCAGAAGTATTTTTAATTTGTCACTCAACAATTTATTTCAAATCTCTTTAGAAAAATATCCAGAAAGTATTGTATTTTTTGGCATAATGTTCCAATTTAACCTTAGTCAGCACAGATAAAGTTAGTTCATAAGAAGTTTTAACATTTGATAAACTTATATTTATTAATCCCTCAGTCATGTGCTATATTAAGGACTATGAACAGATACACAATATAATTTAAGTTTAATATTAAGTATGATTTTAATTCCTTCTTTCATCTTTTCTTTTATACTTGTATTTGTTACAGAAAATTTAGAGGATTGACTAAGTACTACACAAGGAACAAATTAGTCAATTTACTATATTTTGTATATATCACTGCATTCTTTTTGCTATCCTAATCAAGAGAGGCATTGCACAAATTGAGCAAATTTTCTCAGGATCTTAAATCTATGGTCTTTTCTCCTCCATTTGAGATTTTCTACCACCTAATAAGTATTCTGAAAATTTAGAAGCAATCTAATCTCACTTACAGTGTAATTGATGATAATCAACCTATAGTTTCCATAGGGAGCTCAAGTTCTCATATAATTACAAGGTTTGGATCAGCATGTGGTTATTTATGTCATGCAGACTAAGTGAACAAAAATTTGTCATATCAAGTTGAACTGAAACATTGCAGGCCAGAAGTATGAGTCATCTGTTTAATGTAGATCTCTTAACATTCTAAATGTACCCTGTAGGCTTCTGTATTGGAAATTACTAATATCACCATATATAATGGGATATTCATCATGTATTGTAGAAGTGTATTGTCTCATGTTTGTTAATCCTGATTAAAGTTAATGTTTATTTTAGAGTATAATGGTTAATTAGATTAGTATTTATAATATAATTAGGGTAGGAATTTAGGTTTCTTGGAATCAATAATTTTAGCATGAAAAGTTGAAAGATTAAGGAAAATCCTATGAGTTTGTTCCAGCATCTTATGCTGAAGGATGGTAAGAAAGAATAAAAGTTAAGAATTTGGCATTCAGAATATTTGATGTTATATAACAGATTTTTGAGAAATAACGTAGGTTCCTAAGTTAGATATACAGGGTAGGGCAAAAGTGGGTTTTTGGTTGTATGTGAAACAATTTGTTATTGTATTTATTATTCGTTAATTACTGTATTATTTTCCATATGAACAACTGTAAGCCTACTTTTGCCCTACCTTGTATGTGAGATGAGAGCAGAATTAGTGATGTCTCTATCTAAATCAGTTTGCTTTAGGTGCATATTGATAAGTCATACTCAAAGCTAGAATACCCATATAGTCATCTACAATTTTAATATGTATGGATGTAACAGGTGGTTTAAGTGATGGGGGTGGGAAAAGAAAAACTCTGGATATTGGCATTAATTTCTAATAAGTTAGTTCAGGTTGTACCCCGTCATTGCCTAACAAATGATGTCTTGTAGCCAAGCTAACCAGAGTTGAACGATGTGGCACCTTGACACATGACCCAACAAGCAATGTTGAAGGAAACAGACTTTTATTAATGGGGTTCCAACTTTAGGGTGCAGGGAGGCTGAGAGCGCTGCTCAGAGTCCTCCTGTCTCACAAAACCCAGTACTTCTCTTGCTCCCCAAAAGGTTGTAAGGCAAAACCATGCCCAGAAGTTCCCCCATATTCTTATCAGTTCTTAAGTTGACCACACAGACAGACCTCCACCCTTTCTGCAATGTGCACTTGTGAGTTTCAGAGTTGTCATCCTCTTGCAGCAGCTCTCTCCATCAGGATATGGGATGTGCTGTTCTCAGCCTCTGTGTAATGGTTCAAGAAAACATGTGCCATGCTATGCTAAATCATTGTGGAGTCCAGGGAGACACATGTCCCAAGCGACATGTATGTCCTTCAGAGAAGCAGAAGTCTGCAGCTCAACATTCCCGATCACAGTTCAGCTCAAACAATTTTTCACAAATCTCTGCTTGATTTGGCAGGTCCCTGCAGAGCTCCCACCAGCGCTGCCAATGTCTTTTCCTTCTTACTTCAGACCACATGGCTTCCTCCTTACATAGCAGACCTCATAGCCAACTCCCATGGACAACCTTTCAGACCATGTGGCTTCTTCTTTTCTCTTTCAGCCTGCCCTTACTTTAAATGTGCAGCCCAGAACTACCTATGTGACCTCATATTTGGCCCCTCATATGATATGCCATTTTTTCCAGTTCCCCTGTATCATCTTTTACTTTCTTTCAGTTGCCAGCTTTATTCAGGCTAGTGACTTTTGGGGTGGGCACCTGCCCCGTGCCTCTCGTGCAGGCACTGTATAAGCTCCCTGGCTATGTTACAAGTCCCTAAATGCTCTCAGAGTCATGTACACATTTTGTCTTGGGTGTTTGACCTCTTCCTTCAAGAAAGGCACAGCTATTTGCCATTGTTATGCAAAGTATCTTGACCATCATATTGTCCACTTCCCCATTGCCCCAGTCGAGGTGTGTGTGTGTGTGTGTGCGCGCACACGTGGAGGGGGCGTCTTCTATTTTCAGGGGACTTTGGCTGTGCACCCTGTTAGTCTTAAAGAGAAACCTTTGAGTATTAGCCATCAAAAGAGAATTTTATTTTATTATTTTTAATCAATAAAGCTATTTTTCTTTTTTAATTTAATTTTATTGTTGTTTTATTACATCCATCCCCTTTTTCCTTCCCTCTGTCTCCTTCCCCACCTACCCACTCCCACCAAAGTCAATCCCTCTTGTTATCCATGGTTCTTCCATACTAGTTCCTTGACTAAGCTCTCCTGTACTTTGCCTCCTCCTCTCCCCTCCCACCTCCCCCCTCCGCTCGGCCCACTGGAGAGCTATTCATCGAGAATTTTCATTATTTTACCTAACTGAACTATTAAGTAACAAAATTTGATTTGTGTGGTTTTTGTTTAGTTTTGTTTGTTCAGAATGTTAGGCTCAGTTCTTTGGCTTTATTTTACATGTAGAAAAACAAATGTTATGAGGACATTATAACTTACCCATATGATAGTGGAGATGATGGGTTCCTAACCATATTATTTCATGAGGTGCAGAAACATGACTTTGGAAGAACTGTGAAATGCTGGATCAGCATAGAGATATTGATAGCAAAAATATTTTAGTGGTGTTATTTAATCTAAACTTTGAATTGAACTAAGATATTTTCCTCATAAGAAATCCATGTGTCCTAAGGATAATTGAATGTTTTACACCTAGGTATGAAAATAAGGAAAATATAGAGTAACCAGCATCTTCATTAGTTACTCTTAACTTTGGAAAAGAAGTAGAGATGCCGAACATTTTAATAATATTATTAATAAATATTTGCAACATATAGGTATATATTCTAGTCCTTCTTTCCTCTTACCATTTACAAATTTTAATATATGAAGGAAGCACCAACTTTTCTGGGGTTTAGTTGCCTCACCATATAAAAAATCTGCACAGTAATATGTTGAATGTTCAAAGATAGGAAGAATTTTGTATGGTTCTAGTCCTATAATGTTTATTTCTATAAGTGACAAAGTGGTATGGGATTAAATATTGTTTCTTAAGACCTCAAATTGTTAACACCAATATTTTAGGAGAGTCTATAATACAATTCTGTTGAGCAGTATCATTCTGAAATATCATTTTTAATGCAGTTAACTGAAAGATGGAAGTGTGAATTATGGCTTCTTTATATCTGGATAGGAAGTTATGATTTTCAATAGTTATAATAGAAATAATTTTAACATACCAAGGGTTTAAATAATATTTTCACTGATTCTTGTTATTTGCAGTACACACACACACACACACACACACACAATGATTAAGTTTTGTTTTACTTTTCTTAAAAATGTTATATCTGCCAGCCTGCAAGCCCAAAGGTCGCTGGTTTGATTCCCCAGCCAGGGTACCTAACCAGGTTGCAAGCCAGGTCTCTAGGTCTGTGGCTGGAGGCAGGTGAAAGGCAACCATACATTGATGTTTCTCTCCCTTTCTGCCTCTCTCCCTTCCCCTCTCTCTGGAAATAATAAATAAAGTCTTTAAAAAATAAAATTAAATTAAAAAACTATTACATATTCCTTAGCTACTAGACAGAAAAAACAAGAATTTGCCTACAGCAAAGGTTCAGGTTACCCACTGTGGCCCAACTTATGTGTATGTATACAAATGATCTGCCAGTTTTAAGTGAGCTTTTGTCAACTTTAGGAGCAACTTTAGGAGCATTAACTTTAGGAAGTTAATGAATGGGTTTGCCTGTATCTTTCCATGAAAAGAATCAGGTATGTTCTGTCATCATGGTAATGCCTATAGAGAGACTGACACATCTGAGTGTATTCCCATTTGCTGCCATGTAGTTTTTGTAGCTGGTTGGATCAAACTGATGTGTTGAAAACATTCTGTTACAACTGTACCATTTGGCAAGTTGATATGGTCATAATGGCCTTGGAAGTTCAATAAAAAAATTAGTCAACAAACAACTTCTTCAATGGTACATAATCCAGTTTGTGGGTATTATAATTTACGTATAACCCTACACATGTATAATCCACGTTTAACTAAAACTTTATTTTCTCAAACAGTTGTTTTGGATCTGTTAAGCCACTCATTTTATAGACATGTGTTGAATATTTCACTATGAATCAGACATTATGTTTTAATTTTAAAGTAAGGTATACAAAATAAATAAGGGATACAAAAAATAAATAAGCTGTAGCCCACAATTTCAAGTCTAATGGCTAAACCTTTCATCTAAATAAATAATTATAGAAACATGACAGTCTGTTCGTAGCTTTAGTTTATATAGTTCTTCATTACATTTCACTTAGGATGTCTACCTAATCTTAAGATCCAATTTCATTTCCTGTAGGGTCAAAGTGCATATGTATTAATTGGTTGAGTTCAGTTAACATATTACACAGCATTAGAGCAAATCTGCTGAGTTTTATTCTTCATACAATTAATTATGTATTCTCATTTAAAAAATCTTTGCCACTTTTACTGCAGTGTACTATATTTGATTAATATGGATACATAGTCTGAAGGAGACAAGATGATGGCTACTAATCATATGCCCAATTCTGCTGAAATTCCACATTATGATTTTTTTTTAGATTTTATTTCATCTTTTTTAGAAAGAGGGGAAGGGAAAGAGGCAGAGAGGGAGAGAGACATCGATGTATGGTTGCGTTTCACCTGCCTCCAGCCACAGACCTGACTGGAGACCTGGTTTGCAACCTGGTCATGTGCCCTGGCTGGGGAATTGAACCTGTGACCTTTGGGTTCACAGGCTGGCACCCTATCCACTGTGCTACCAGCCAGGTCAACTTTATGATTTTTAAAAAAGATTGTATTTATTATTTATTATTTTCTGAGAGATGAGAAGTGAGAGAGGCAGAGAGGGAGAGAGACATCAATGTATGGTTGCGTTTCACCTGCCTCCAGCCACAGACCTGACTGGAGACCTGGTTTGCAACCTGGTTATGTGCCCTGGCTGGGAATTGAACCAGCAACCTTTGGGTTTGCAGGTTGGCACCTTATCCACTGTGCTACCAGCCAGGGCTGAAATTCCACTTTAAAAGATAGGTAACTAAGTGCTTTATTTAAATAAAAACAAAATAGGACCTTGTTTTTTAACTCTCTAAGGTAATTGTGAACAAGGTTGGCATTTAAGTATTGTTATTGGTTCAATGATTTTTGTTTTGGGGTAAAGTGACATTATAGGGTTATAGTTCTATGAAATCACAGAATAATACATATCTGATGTTTCATCTAGGTTGTAAAAGTGAGGTAATGGTTCATTTGAAAGATTTAGATATTGTTCCTTGCTTGACATAACTTTGACTCCCAGATACTTCAGTTGAATATAGTACAGTACAACCACTCACTTGTAAAAATGAAGAACATGATCCAAGTCAATGAATTTAATTTCAGGCTATTTTCACCTATAGAACATACATCTAGCAGTGGGAACAGAATCTTTTCATTAAAAAAGTTTTCTTTTGCCTAGGCTCCACTTCACTACTAGTTGATCTTATGCTTCTGAGTGAGCTTTGGGCTGTTTAAGATGTCACTTAAAGTGCTGGAAACAGCCTAAGTGCCCATCACTAAATGAGTGGATTAAAAAAAACAAAAAACAACTGTGGTTTATTTACACAATGGAATACTACACAGCAGAAAGAAAGAACTTCTACATTTTGCAATAGCATGGATGGAACTGAAGAGTACTATACTAAGTGAAATAAACCAGGTGGTGAAAATAAGTACCATATGAACTCACCTCTAAGAGGAAACTAATGAACAAAACAAATGAGTAAAATAGAGCCAGAGTCATGGAAACTAGGAACTGACTGACAAGGACCAGAGAGGAGTGGGGAGAGGGGTAAGGGGGAAAAGAAAGGGAAGGACTTAGTTAAAGAACTAGTATAACTGACCCATGGACATGGATGACAGGATTGGGATGGACTGTGGGAGTGCAGGGGTGGGGGGGTAGGGGAAAAATTTGGGACAACTATAAAACAGCAAGAAGAACGAAAACCCCAAAAAATAATAACAGAAAACTTCTTTAACTTGGTGAAGGAAATAGACGTAAAGTTCAGGAAGTGCATAGAGTCTTAAACAAGATGAACCCAAAGAAGCCCACACCATTACACATCAAAATTAAAATGCCAAAGGTTAAAGACAGCCTTAAAAGCAGCAAAAGAAAAACAGTTATTTACCAATAAGGGAGCTCCCATAAGACTGTCAACTGATTTCTCAAAGGAAACTGCAGGTCAGAAGAGATTGGCAAGAAATATTCAAAGGGATAAAAAGGAGCTAAACACCAAGATTACCCAACCAAATTATTATTTAGAATGCAATGGCAGCTAATAAAGTTAAAGGAGCACAACACCACCAAACCAATATTATATGAAATGTTAAAAGGTCTTCTATAAGTAGAAGGTTAAAAATATGAACAATAAAATGGCAACAAATACATTTCTATCAAAAATTGAATATAAAAACCAAACAGAAACAGAATCATAGGTACAGAAAACATTTTGATGGTTGCCTGTTGGGAGGGGGTAAGGGGTAGGTGAAAAAGATGAAGGGATTAAGAAGTACAGAATAGTCATGTGGATGTAAAATACAGCATAGGAAGCAGGATAGCCAAAGAATATATATGCATGACTGATAGACATGGACAACAATGCGCAGATTGCCTGAGTGAGTGGGGCAAGCTTAGTGGAGAAGGCAAAGGGTGGGGGGAGGGAATTGGGACAACTGTTATAATAAAATATAATTAAAAAACTAAAATTTAAAGATGTTATTTAGAATTATTTTGGTCTGTAAGATGAAGTTTTTTTCCCCCTCTACCTTAAGAACATACTATGCTATAAGTGAAGTATCTGTGTTAATATTTACATAAGAGAACATAGCTTTCACCAGGGAAAATCAATTTAAAGTGTCAAAGGAGAACCCTATAACCTCCCTCTTAGTACATGGTTACTTCCCTCAAATGAAACCTCTCTTGCTGGAGGTATTGGCTAGGCCTTCATGCCCTCTTTCCAAATTAAGTAATCCTGAGTATTTTGAGACAGGGTCTTTAGGAGATTGTTAGGTGTGGATGAGATCATAAGGGTGGAGCCCTCATGAGGAATTAGTGCCCTTATAAGAAGAGACATCAGAGACCTTGCATGCAATCTATCTCTCCCCTTTTCCTCCCCTTCTCTACCATGTGAGGACACATTGAGAAGGTAACTGCAAACCAGGAAAAAAGCTCTGACCAGAACCCAATCATGCTGACACCTTCAATGTAGACTTCTAACCTCCAGAACCGTGAGAAAATAATTTCCTGTTGCTTAAGCCACCAAGACTGTACTTTTTTATAGCAGTTGGAGCTAATACCTTTTCATAATAGGCACCAATTTTATTATTTCAGAATTGAGATACACAGATAAATTATAACAGTAAAGTACAAAAACAGAAAGGAAACATTATATATAACTTTGAATTAGTAAATATTGTGAACAAGTTAGGCATTTATTGTGTTGTTTTGAAATCTCAAATTCTCAAGGTTGTGACCATTTGGGATCTTATTGCAGAGCTGTCCTTCACTAAGTGCTTTGTGGGCTTGGGGGGGGTCTTACTTCTCCAGTTGTCTTATCTTCCATCTCCCCTCTTTCCTCTTAAAACTATATTCACTATTAATTCTACCAGGCTGTCATCTCTATCTGAAATATTTCACTTTTCTTCATCAAACAGCCTGCTGACTTCATAAGTTCTGTACATCCTGAAGCCAAGAGAAGTAAATCCAGGAAGCTTTTTTAAAATGGGAAGAATAAATGGATAATAAATCCTTTTGACTGTAGCATTTTATTAAATATACATTTTTAACTTTATTTTTTTGTTGACACTATTACAGATGTCCCCATCCCTCCCTGCTTTGTCTACCTGCACCAGCCCCCTGGCCCCCTATCCTCTGGCCAGCACCATATTGCTCCTGTGTCTGTGGGTTATGCATATACTACGTTTAGCTAATCCCTTCACCTTCTTTCATCCAGTTCCCCCATACCCCTCCCCTCTGAAACCTGTCAGTCTGTTTCATGCATCCATGCCTCTGTTTCTATCTTGTTCATCAGTTTATTTTTCATGGTATTTTATATATAAGTGAGATCATAAGGTATTTGTCTTTCTCTGACTACCTTATTTAATTTAGCATAATATTCTCTTGATCTATCCATGCTGTTGCAAAAGGTAAGAGTTCCTTCTTTTTTATGGTTGAGTAACATTCTATTGTGTAAATGTACCACAGGTTCTTTATCCAATATTACCATTGCCTTTCATGATAGCCTATTTAAGGTAATGAGCATTTCATAATTAAAAAAAATATTTATCTTTAGAGAGAGGGGAAAGGAGGCAGAGAGGAAGAGAGGCATCAATATATGGTTGTCTTTCACCTGCCTCTATCTACGGGCCTGGCTGGAAACTGGCTTGCAACCTGGTTATTGTGCCCTGGCTGGGGAATCAAACCAGTGAGCTTTGGGTTCACAGGCCGACACCTTATCCACTGTGCCACCAGCCAGCGTGTTTCCAGAAACTTTTTGATTTCTTCCTTGATCTCATTGTTAACCCATTCATTCCTTAATAGCATGTTATTCAGTCTCCATGGATTTGAATGTTTTTGATTTTTCCTTTGAGGTTGGTTTCTAGTTTCAAGCCATTGTGATCTGAAAAGATGCTTGATATGATTTCAATGTTCTTGAATGTGTTGAGGCTTCTTTTGCATCCTACCATGTAGTCTGTCTTTGAGAATGTTTCATGTGCATTTGAAGAGAATGCATATTTTGCTTATTTCCAGTGAAAAGTTCTGTATATATAAATTAATTCCATTTGATCTAGAGTGCTGTTCAATGCCACAATATCCTTGGTGTTTCTTTGCTTGGAAGATCTATCCATTTTGAAAATGGGGTGTTAAAAAACACTATGAATGTGTTTCTGTTGATAGCCTTCCTGAAGTCCTCTAAGATTTTTCTTACATATTTGAGTGCTCCTATGTTTTGTGCACATATGTTTATAAGGGTTATATTTTCTTGATGGATTGTTCCCTAAGTATTATTAAATTTCCTTCTTTGTCTCTTTTTATGGCCTTTGTTGTGAAATTTATTTTGTGTGATATAAGTATTGCTACCCCAGCTTTGTTTTTCATGTCCATTTGTTTTAAATACTTTTTTCCATCACTTCACTTTAAGCCTGTGTAGATATTTTGTTCTGTAGTGGTTCTCTTCTAGAGAACATATATGCGGGTCATGTTTCCTTATCCATTCAGCTACCCTATGGCTTTTGATTGGTGCATTTAATCCATTTACATTTAATGTTATTATTGATAGATACTTATTCATTGACACTTTGCCCCTTTGTACCTGTGTTTCTCTCTGTTTATGTTTCTTGATCTTATTAAAGCAGACCCTTTACCACCCCTTGCAATGCTGGTTTGGTGGAGATGTAGTCTTTTAGCCTTCCTTTGTCTGGGAAACTTTATTTTCCCTTCCATTTTGAATGAGAGTCTTACTGCATAAAGTGTCTTGGTTGTAGAACCTTTTTTTTTTTTTTTTTTTTTTTAATTGCTTGGAATATTTTTTGCCATTCTCTTATGGCTTGCAGTGTTTCTGTTGAGAAATCAGCTGATAGCCGTATCAGAGCTCCCTTGTATATTACTGGCTGTTTCTCTTTTGTTGTTTTTAGGATTCCCTCCTTGTCTTTGAAATTTGCCATTTTAATTATGATGTGTCTTGGAGTGGGGCTGGCTGTGTTCATTGTCTTTGGGACCCTCTCTGCTTCAAGGACTTGTGTGACTTTTTCTCTCATCACATTGGGAAAATTTTCTGTCATGACTTTTTCAAACAGGTTTTGTATCCCTAGTTCCCCTTTTTCTCCTGGTATCCTTATGATATAGATATTATGGCATTTCATGTTTCCTGCAGGTCTCTTAAAATTTCTCCATTCTATTTTCATCTTGTTTTGTTTTGTTGCAGTTTGGGAATGTTTTGCTATGTTGTTCTCCAGCTTGCTGATCTGATCCTCTGCTTCCTTTAGCCTGCATTTGATTTGTTCTACTGTGTTCTTCAATACAGAAATTGTATTCCTTATTTATTTGTGGCTCATATTGATACTTTCTATATCCTTTAAAAAATATTTTATTTATTATTTCCAGAGAGAGAGGAAGGGAGAGAGGCAGAGAGGCAGAGAGGGGGAGAAACATCAATGTGTGGTTGCCATTTACCTGCTTTCATCCATGGACCTGGCTGGAGACCTGGCTTGCAACCTGGTTATGTGCCCTGGCTGGGGAATCAAACCAGAGACCTTTGGGTTCACAGGCTGGTATATCCTTTTTGATGCTGGTGTAGCCCTCAAAAAGTTCCTTGTAGCTTCCGTAGCTTTTTTGTAGATCCTCTGGAGTTGTTTCTAATTTTCTTTGAGCTCACTGAGCTCATTAAGTTCCTTTATAATCATTATTTCGAATTCCATGTCTGATAGCTTGCCTGTTTCATTTATCACTTTCTGGGGATTCCTCCTTTCCTTTTGATGGGAATTTATTTATTTTTCTCTCCATTTTATGTGACTCTTCTTGTTTGTTTCTGTTTCTTAGATTGATCTCCTTGACTTCCTGTCTTTGTAGTGTGACTTTCTATGGTGGAAGACCTGTGAGATTCATTGGTGCAGTCTCCTTAATTTTCTGAACGTGATGCTCTTGGGATGCCCTTTATGCCATTTATTTGGGCTGTCTCACTGTACTTGGGATTTTGGTATTCGTTGTGTAGCTCTTTGGTGGGTACTTCCCACCAACTAGCTGACTGAGAGTCACTCTGCCCATCATGTCTGGTATATATTTGTAGATGTGTACTTTCTTTACTTCCTGGATCCACCCCTGGTGATGTCAGATTGTGTCCCCGTCTGGGCCTAGGCAACTAGGCAGCCTATTGGAGACTACCAGTGACCCACTCTCTTTGTCTGTCTCCTTCATTTATTAATCTAATTAATCTATTATCAACTCTCAGGACTGAGCCCTGCCTGATTAATTCCTGCTGGCAGTACTATTGCTTCCCCTCAGGCTGATACCACTTGGAGAAGAGTGATCTGACTGCAGTATGGGGGAAAAGTCTTCACTGGGACTCCATCAGCTTCCCCCTCAGTTCTCTTCTTAAAGCCACTGCCCCAAACTCACCTTAAGCATCTCTAGTCTACTCTTCCCTCTCTCTAATGGAGACCAGGGTAAGTGTGTGCCAATGTATTTTCATGCAAGGTCTCTTTAAGAGCTCTCTGTGTCTCTAGCCTTCTCTCTCAGCCTGGCAAACAAACAAACAAACAAAAAATCCTGCAGCTTTTTGCTATTCACATCTGGAATGGTATTTTATTCTCAGTTCTGTTGCTATAGCCTGGGAGGCCTGGCTAGGGGGTTTAGACCCTACCCTTCTCAGGGGGTGGGGCCCAGCTGCTGAAATGTTTCTCTCATTTCTTTAGCTGTCACTTGTGAGAGCCCAGTCAGCCCTCTTGCATCTCTACACTTTCTACCAGTAACATTGTGATTAAGCAGCCTCTTCTGTTCTGTCTGTGGTTATAAGGTTTCTCTCCAGCTTGTGTTCAGTTGGTTATTCCATATGATTTCTCCACAATTAAGTTGTAATTCCAGATTCTTCCTGAGAGGAGGTTAGTGTAGCTCCACATACTCCTCTGCCATCTTGGATAACCTCTTCAAAGTCTTCTGGAGTTTCATATTGCTAAACCATAATTATGTCATTTAGTGGGAAGTATTGCTCAGGGCCATTTTCCAGGGACCCATTACCATTTCATTCTCTTGCATTACTGCTGACTTCTTCCTCTAGATTGTGGGGTCTTTAGTTTGGAGTGGGAAAGCTGGCTCTTATTCCAGATCTATCATTTGTGGCATAAACTAGAAGTTTCAAGTTTTTCATGGTTGAACCTTTGGAAGCTCAACAGCCCAGATTTCTGTAATTCATAAGTTTTGAAAATTGAAAAAGCCATGATTTGAATCTTTTATTTTTCCCCAAGCAGTGAAAGGTACTGTATAAACTGGGGAGAAGGGAAATTCAGAACAAATAAGAAAATACAGGAAATTTAGTTTAATATGTTGATATATCATTTATCACACAGAAGTAAAATCCACAATCTTATTTTTTAATCAGTCCCCCTTAATGATATCAAAATTATTTTTGTGGAATATAAATATGGCTATCAATCTTTAAAATTTCCACAAATTTCCTGTATATATAGATTACATTTGTGTAATTGGTCTCAAGTTTCTTTGTGGCCTTTCTAACCACTATCCCTTACACTGCTGCGATAAAAGATTTGCTTGTTATTCTCCAAATATACCAATTCATTTTATGCTCCTGGGCCTTTGCTAATGCTCTTTCCTCGAGTGAATTTCCAAGCCTACTTTCACAAGTGAGGGAAATAATACTAGTAGTTCAAAACTTAGCAATAATGTCTGATCAAAATCTGAATGATGTCCTCTTTGATCCCCTTTCTGCAGCATCACCAAGAGTTGAAAATCAGGTAGCTTTATGGCACTATACACAGTAATAAAGAGTGTGACATGCCTTAAACATGGGTTACAAGCCCTTGTTAGTGGCTCTGCTCTCACAAGATATCTGTATTCATACATGTGGCCTCAATTATGCTGTACATACCCCCAAAATATTCCTGAGACATTTCAGATGACTGATAAAACTGCAAAGCTGGCTGGCTGCTCTTCAAATCCATTTATATGTCTCTCAAATACCTCAAGCTCAAATGTTCAAAACTTAATGCAGATATTCATATATTTGTTGAATAGATGATTAAAATAGTAACCAAATTATCACTTTGTGGGTAATGATCTTCCAAATACCCATCACACAGTTACACAGTTATAAATTTATGGACACTTTTGCTCTAATTATTATCTTCCTGACCAAATTATGTGGAGGAAAATTCCAGTATTTTAGATATTATATCATTTCCTCTATAAATATTTCCCTTTGCACCTTTGGAAGAGTTTTTAAAAAACTTTTAACTAGCATACTATAACAGACATAATGCAACTTGAGTTGTCATCACCGTCCCAATTTTGTGTAATCAGATTGGCATTACTGCATTTCCATTCCGCAAAAATGCAGATATGCTTACATTCTTTCAGACATATAAATAGTGCTTACTTCACTGTGTACTTCAGCAGCCCTTGATAACTTTTTCTTGCCTGCCATTGTATGTATAGTATTATAAGTGCAAGCTTCAGTGGACAGCATTACTGTATTTACATTGCAGCTCCACCACTTGTTAACTGCATGACCTTGATGAAATTACCCATTCCTCATAAGCATCAGATTTGTCATCTATAAAATGTGTGAAATAATACCAAGATCATTGAATTGCAGGGAACATTTAAATAAATATGTATAATAGTACCCAACACAAGCTTAATTCAGGGCAAGTACTTACCTTTTAAGTAGTTTTTCTCTGTAGTTAGAAAATACTTCATTTGGACTACTATTTTAGCATTTATTTCTCTTTTTTTGTATTTATCACAGTTGTTTATAGTTTGTCTCTGAATAGGTTGTAAGTTTCTTGAGAAAAAGACATGTTTTTCATCTCAGAAAACTCACATAGTGGTTTAATAAATGCCTTTGAATGAATGAATAAAATATAAAGACAGCAGATTTTATTCTATTTTATCCTTTGATGTAGTTGAGCTTTTTCTAAGCTTCTACTGAAGAAAACTATCTTATTTGACACAAAATGCACTTATTTACTTGATGATACTTCAAAGAATTATAATGATAATATTCCATATGCAAAACTGGGAACTCATGTATTTTAAAAATCTTATCATTGGAACTCAAAGAGTTTTAGGAGAAATTCCAAGTGATTACCATTAATCCTGAAGGAGATTTAACAGATTTTCAAGTTTCGTGACTTGTTCCAACTTGCTTTGGGCTTAAAATGTGTCCTCCTGCTCTCTTTGGTAAGATAGTCTACTGCATCATTGACTTAAAAGTCAAGCATAGTTGTATGTAATGATAAATCTCTTCTTATTCATAAATTATTGCCTATTCATTCCTATATATGACAGTAACTAATCCTAGAAGTTGTCTCAACCTTTACCAAAGTAAAATTCCACTATGTTCTATTGACATAAGAGTCTCAAAAATGAAATAAACTAATTGTGTGCCTTTCTGGATGGAATTTAGCAGTTAAGATGAAAATCAATTATACAAATGGAGGACCTAAAAAGACTATATCTTATGTGAATAGAACTTGATAGTTGACTGTAAGGTCAACGTGAGTTGAACATATAATATGAATAACAAGATAATCAATGCAGTCTAGGTTTTCGGTAGAATGGTGATATTGTAATTATGGAGATACTTCTTCTATAGTGTTTAGACTATCTTAGGGAGATCGTGTTCAAAGGGGACTTTGATTTTCTCAGAGGAGGAAATCTTTGCCACTATGATGGCAAAGAGTCAAAAATCCATGTCACAGGAAAAATAGCTTAATTAATAACAATCAGTTAAATAAAGTCATTCTGCTGGAGAAAATAAGACTTCTAGGATGGGGATTGGCAGAAGATAATCAAGTGAGGCTGTTTTCCCCCTAAATTGCTTATCATGGGTAATTGAAACAGATACAAAACCAGAAATATTAGTATAATAATCTCCTAAATACCCATCATACACAGGTGCATGGTTATAAATTTATGTACAATCTTGTTTTACTTGTTATCTTCCTGACTGGATTATTTGGAGGGAAATTCCAGCATTTTAGATATTATGTCATTTCATCTGTAAATCTTTTCCTATGCATCCTTAGAAGATAAGAATTGTTAAAAAAAAAAAAAAAAGCCCTTTAGAATACCACGAAAACACCTAAAAATTAACAATAATTTCTTTTTAAAAAAAGATTTTATTTATTATTTTTTAGAGGGAGGAGAAGGGAGAGAGGCAGAGAGGGAGAGGGGCATCATTTTATGGTTGCCTTTCACCTGTTTCCAGCTACAGACCTGGCTGGAGGCCTAGCTTGCAACCTGGTTATGTGTGCCCTGGCTGGGAATCAAACCAGTGACCTTTGGGTTTGCAGGCCAGTGCCTTATCCACTGTGCCACCAGCCAGGGCAAATTTCTTAATATCATTAAATAACCAGTTATCACACAAATTTCCCTAGTTGTCTCACGACTATTTTAGGGTTTCTTTGAATCAGGATCTAAATAAATCTGTACAGTATAATTGGTTGATATACCTTTAGTTCATTAGTATTTCTTCTCTTTTTTTCATCCATGCTACTTATTGGTCATTTGTCCCATAGATTCTTTTTGAATCTGGATTTTGTGGATTGACTTCTAGTGGTTCAGTTTTGTTCTGTGGACTCTGTATTTCCTATATTCTATATTTCCTATAAACTAGTAGTTGGATCTTGGTAACTAGTCAGATTAGGTTTAATTTTTTTTTTTTGGCAGGATGCTTCTTAGGCAGTGTTAATTTATTCAATCAGGAGACACTTCATTTTTAATTATATTTTTCTTTTTTCCTAAATGTTAGCAGCCACTCATAAACATGACCTAGTTTTTCTTTTCCAGTAAGTATTATGAAAATGGTTATATGCTATCATTCCTTTTTCATTTATTAGACTATTCTAAAAAGACAAAGTTCACTTCATCAAGTTTTTGGTTGTAGGAACTTTTTTTCAAGCAAATAGATGTGTGTTACCTTCCAAAGTTATACTGCATCCTGGAATCTTGGTAGGATCAGACTGGTAATGGAGGGCTTGAAATATTCCTCAAGCAAGTCTTGTTTCACCAAGAGAACCAGTAGGAGATGATAGCTTTTACAAATAAAGTGAGGGTGGAAGCTCATTGTATTCAGTTCCAGAGAACAGAGCTAAAACTGATTGTGAGAATTAAGGAAGGGCAAGTAACCTATATTTAATAGGAAAAAAAATCTGCTAACAATTAGCACGGCCCCAAAATGGAATGGGTGGATTACTTCATAGAGTAGAGAGCTGCCTCTTATTGGCATGCTTAAGAATGGGTTAGATGAGTCTTTTGGAGACATTGTAAAATATTCTTAAATATTCTTATGCTGGGTAGAAATATTAAAGTCTTTTCATTTCTGAGTTCCCATGATACAAAAACACTCCTGAGGAACCAGGGAGAAGAAAGACATTCAGAAACTCCTCCAGGGTGACAGCTTTGTAAGGAATCAGTTTTGAATATTTGTAGTGGAACTTTTTGATCCAAAAAACCAAATGATTTTTAGAAGTTTAAAAAGGGTTTTCTTGGTATGCTTTTCATGTTCTGTTCACTTGTTAACACCTTGTAACTCCTGACCTTTGCCTGTAGAGATGTGATAATTCTTTTATTAACAATGCACAGTTTGTTCCCAATGGAGGCCTTTTTTCAAAAACTATTGCTACAGTACAGTGTTAGCAGATGCTACTGGTCCTGCAGAAAACTTAGACTATGTGTTTTGCCATTAAAGAGGGATTCCTGCATACAGAGTAGTATCTTTAAAAAGTTCAACTCAAAGCCCTGGCTGGTAGCACAGTGGATAAGGCGCCAGCCTGCGAATCCAAAGGTCACTGGTTCGATTCCAAGCCAGGGCACATAACCATGTTGCAAGCCAGGTCTCCAGCCACATCCTTAGCTGGAGGCAGGTGAAAGGCAACCTACATTGATGTCTCTCTCCCTCTCTTTCTCATGCTCTATAAAAATAATAAATAAAATCTTAAAAAAAAAGTTCAACTCAAGATCATAATTTTTTGTGTGTTCTTGCATTATGTTCTGTGCTTTATTCAGGTCAGTAGTTCCAAGATATGTTAATAAGAGCCTTCTCAATCTCACTATGCTAGAAAAGGTGGGTTCTGTGGTCAAATTAATTGAGAAAATTCTGTTTGTTTATTCACTCATTTGTCTATCCATTCGTGTATTTATACATCAATCTTTCAGGAGTCTATAGGATACTAATTTGTATTGTTAATATTCAAGAGGAGGATATCCTACAGCATCTAGAATTTCCCAAACATATCTGATCATAAAATATTTGTCTTTTTTTAATTTAAATGTATTTTTCATTACCATTTATTTCCTTTATACCTCCCTCCCCCCGCAATCACCACAGTTTTACATGTTGTTCTTTGATACGTAGATAATTTTGAAAGAAACAGATTCGAAATCAAATTCCTCATTTTCTCTTATCTCAAATCCAGTCCACAAGCAAACTTTGTTTATATTGTCCAGAGTCTGATTCTTCTGATCACCTCCAAATGCTCTGTACTTAGCCATTCTCTTGTGATCCCCTCTCCATATTCATAGATTGCTCTTTCCTCAGGTATCTTCATGGATTTACTCAACTTTTGATCTATGTAATACTGAATCTCCTTCTTCTCTTTATCTACACCGTTTCTTTATTTTTCAAAATAGTACTTATGACTAACACAATTTACTTTGCTTTTCTCATTATTGCCTCTCTCCTCCCACTACCATGGAAACTCCATGAGGAGTTCTGTTCTGTTTCTTGCTGTACCTCTTTGGCATCGAGAAGTGTGCCAAACGTCATAGGTACCAAATAAGTATTTATTGAGTAAATGAATGAGGTAGCTGCCTGCAAATGTCAACAGTACAAGGACATGTGCATCATAGTGTCCTGCAAGAAACACTGGTTTTGTAGTTAGTCAGAAAAGGATTTTTTTACTGGTTTTGCCACTTACATGCTATGAGACCATGAGCATGTTACTCAGTAGCTCTGTGCCTTAGCATTGTTGCACATGGGAATCATTATGATCATGTGCCTTAGAGGTACTGTAATAATTTTATTTTTTTGTTTTTTTTTTTGTTTTGTTTTGTTTTCAGATTCTCACAGATTATGTGATTCTTTTTTTTTAAATTTTATTGTTGTTGTATTACATCCATCCCCTTTTTTCTCCCCTTTGTCCCCCTCCCAACCCACCCATTCCCCCCAAAGTCAATCCCACCTGTTGTCCATGTCCATGGTTCCTCTATACTAGGTTCTTGTCTAAGCTGCTCCCCTTCTTTGCCTCTGCCTCCCCCCTCCCCCCGACCCCATTCCCGCTGACCACTGAAGGCCTATTCCTTGTATTCATATACTTGGTTCTGTTTTGCTTGTTGTTAGTCTTGCC